>VXBW01003570.1:381169-410634 GCA_013400375.1 Thinocorus orbignyianus
CAAGATAAGGTCACTGCTCTTTTTTCCCACTCTCTTTGCTCTGCCAACTGCCACACAGCAGAAGGAGCTGGATCATGCGTTTTTTGAACCATAACCTAACAAAGAGCAGCAAACAAAAAGATCTCAACATTCTCCCCACCCACCCCATGCAATAACAGGTGGGCTACTACAGTGTCCTTCAGTCCCGCTCATCTGAAAGCTTATTTTAATACCATTTGTGCATTAGTTATCCTCAGAGCAGGCTGTCGATTAGGCTGATGTCTGGAAAGCATCTTAAGGCATTCAGGGCAGGAGTGGCATCGTTAAATAATTTCTTCTGTGCAATTCAAGCTATGCATTTTCTACTTCTCTATGGTTTTGGGTTTTTTTTTGTGTTGCGTTGGTTGACTTTGTTTTTATATTGGGAAGAAGAGTTAAGCATATGCAATGCTTTGGGGTTTCTGTCCATAGTTATCTTTGTGTGTTTGTGTGTTCGAAAGACAGAGAGAGAGATGGACAGTAAATAGTTCTACAGGATATGTTATGAGGCGTGAAATCATGTTTGTAATGAGATTTCTTGTTAATGGCAGTCAGCTTTCCTTGATGCTAAGCATTAATGCAATATCCATTAGTGCAGCTAAACCTCCCTCCGCTCCACTTTCCCAAACGGGTTTCACTTTGTACCTAGTTTAGCATTTATAAATATTTGATACAAGGTTCAAGAAATAATTTACATGTTAAATGAAGGATACATGAAAGTTCTAGGAAAAATACGAGTTAAGATTGCAATATAACATCATTCATAAACCAAACATGAAAGCATGATGAAATTTCCCCCATTAAAATTGCTGGAAGCCTTTTCATTGATTTTTCTAGTCTGTGGATTAGGTCTGTTTTCCATCTCTCTTTCTTTCATACTGTGTCACCTTTGAAGTCTTTGCACATCTCACATTTTCCAAGTCAAATGCATATCTGTAATTAGAAAGCACAATCTTGATCTTTAAATGGGGAAGAAATCCTTCCTCTTGTCATCCACTTCTGAAGGGCTGGGCTTGTATCTTTATGTTTACTATCGAAAAGAAGGGCTGAAAGGGGAAACCCCCCGTGCAAGCCTGAAAAGACAGAAGAGCTGGCCCTGTGTGGGGGACAGCTCTTTCCTTCCTTCCTTCCTCTTCACATCTGCTCCCACTAGGCTAGAATGGTGCAGAGTCATCAAGCTAATCTTGATTTTTTGCAGCTTTTAGGCTGACTCCAAATTTGTGTGAAATAAACCCAGGAATGTTTATGATTGTTTTGTATTTGTGACAATCTTTATGAACTTCTTTGATTATTTTTTTTCCCCTAGCAGGGTGGTTTTGTTGCTGCCATCTGCTGTTGGGGTTTTGTGGGAAGGTTTCACTCAGCTTTTTATTGAGAAACAAATGAAAGATCACACAACCCAACAGTAATCGCCAGTAAACACAGAGATATTGTCCTCCATCCCACAGATGTAGCTTAAATACTGGTTTGTGGCTTCACAGGCATGTTTGAGGTCATATACAATTAGCAACGGAGGTGAGACTCTCTTCCCCTTTGCTTTCCATTTATGATGGATAGAAATACAATAGTAGAGAGAGCCAGAGTGTAGACAATAGGATGGCAGATGTTTTTCAATAGAGAAAGAAGTACAAATGTTTCTGGAACCAAATATTTTTTTCTCAAAAAGAAAGATATGCATCTGCAGTTTGTTTGAAGATGTCAGTCTTTCACGTCTGTTAGATGCTTTTGAAAATTGCTTGGTTTGTGCTGTTAATGTTCCAGAGTAAAACCTTCCACTGAAGACACTAACTAAGGGCACTCTGAAACAAAGCAGAAGGGCATGTCTTAAAAATAGAGGAGCTCAGCCATAATTTGAAGCGGCAGCTTTTGTCCACTGTGTCCATCACTTGAACATTATTTTAAAATGTGTGTTTGTGTTTAAGTTCTTTCGCCTTTTTTAATTTTTTTTTAAATTACTGTTTTTTAAAAATGAACATCATTTTACCTTAAGTATAATGTATTCAGTTAGCAAGATCAGAAGGCTTTACGTGTTCCATCACATAATCACGTCTTTAGCGTCAGCTCTGGGAAACCTGAAAGCACCTTCTCTGAGAGCGCCTTAGGTTCTCTTAAACCTCACTCTGTCTGATGCTGATCCTTTTAAAATCTTCAATGGGATTACGATTCATTTGTCATTGCTAGATGTCATTTTGTTAACGCTTTACAAAGGCAGGGCAGCGTGTGAAACAGGCACGTTGGGTTTTTTTTTTTAATATTGTACTACTCTGAAAAAGAGGAAAATTAACAAGATCTTTGTTTCTAGTGCAAAATACTGCCCTTAGAGGACACGTACAAAGCCTCTGCCCTGAACGCCTCGTTATAATCAAGTTACAAAATGGAGGAAAATGGTATTGGACAAAGATTTTTGAAAAACTTAACTCCCGTGGTGCAGAACATGCACTTGTTAGTCTGCTCGGTCGCTCTCATGAAGTCAGTGGGAATCTTTAATGGGAGTTACTGCAAGGCTGTATGGCTTTTTAATGCTCTAGCAGATATAATTTCCCATCCAGTCATCTGCGCAGTTGTGGTTGGTACACCATAAGGGCTGAAGGCCAAATCCTGCTGTCATTGCATTCAGCAGGGATCAGAAACATGTATTTATGTTACATGAGTGAGTTGCACAGTTTTGAGGGGGTTTTTTTGGTGAAGAGAAATGGGAGAGGGTAGGCCTTCCTTCTGCTCGTTGATCACAGCCTTTGTGTTTCCAATGACTTTATTAGAAGCATCATATGTTTACATGCTGCAGAATGAGGCCTGCGTGGGGTGGGAAAGATTTTTATGAATTTAGACCTGCCTAAGAAAACATCAACCATTCTAAATTTAGACAGGTTGCATTCCATATCCATCTGTTTAGTGCATCAGTCTGATGTTTACTGTTTAGTAAATTACATTGTGTCTTTTTTTTTTTTTAAGTTTCTTTGAGGGCATTGCCTGCCGTCAGCTAGTGTAAAATAGTGCCAAGGACTTCCAAACAAACCCTTAGGGCCAAACTGTGGTAGCTTTCCATACCACAGTCCCATCAAAAGCAAGGAAAGCTAGACTGGGCACGTGAACTGCAAACCTCCTTATGTCCAGTTACATGGCCTGCCTCATTTCATAGAGATTGGTGATTTCCTGGGAAAAAAAAAATCCAAAAACCACATGGTGCCAATTCACTCCAGTTAAAAAGGCATTGAAGTCAAGGAAATTATATTAGAGATGACCATAGTCTATATCAAATCCAGTCCTGTGCATAGGCAGAACTCCAAGGGAAAGTAATGGGGGAGTTTCTGCTACGGAGCTTACGGAATGAAGCCTACGTAATGAACTGTGACAAAATGTCAACTCTGTGTAAACTCTCCTGGTGAGTCTGTGTAAAGGTTTTTAGGAAATCTTCGTTGGAACACACCAGAGAATAATAAACTTGCACCTTGATAGAATAGCTTTATTTGTATATACTCTAGGTAAATTTTAAACCAGAGGATACATGTGATTCCTTGTACATATATCTGACTAGAATGGTGGCAGTGCTGTGCACTGCTGTTTAGGAGATCCAGGTTCTCCAGTCTTGGGTTTCCAACTGTAAAGGCTGCAGGAGACTGCTTGGGACCAGCCAAAAATGTAGGATGGATAGATGCTCACCACCCACTGCTTAGAAATGAAGGAGCAGGAACTGGAACAGATGTTGGCTATGGAGAAGATTGCTTGCCTCCACTCCTGGCTAAAGGACAAGTGCCTCCTTTGCTGTCATCTCCAACAGAAGTGATTTATGGTCAAAGAGTGTGGAGAACATTCAGAGCCCCGTTTGGATCAGCCTTTCACAGGGGTCGGAGCTTATAAGGAACCCACACTTCTGGTGTAATATGGGAAGGTCCACGAAAAAGCAGTGTGTATATACATCTATCTTTCTGTCTGTTATCTAATATCCCCGTGTTTCTGTATGGAATGGTTTCAGTAACCTGTAAACAAGTGATTGCTCCCGTTGTGTTACTGCTTTGAAATTCTTTGCATGCACTCTGGCATATAATTCTTTAAGAAAAGAAATTATACATATTATATATATATATATATTGTAGCTTGCAAAATATTCATGTTGAAGAGCCATGTTTTGTGCAAATTGTACATTTATGTTGTGAGCAATATTGCGGTATGAACTTTTATTAGTTGTTGGCATTAAAACATGTTTTTATTGATGGTAGATTCGTCACATTGTTTTTGAGCCTATGTAGGTATCCCGAGCTTTCAAACTCAGGCCTTAGGTCAACTACTGAAGGAGGCTTTTTCTGTGCAGTAGAAGTAGCACAGGCTTTCAGTAACTAGGCGGGCACGCAAGTCCCCTTCTGTTCCACGCAAATTGCAAGGCTGATCTGTCACGCAGTTTGTCAGGCCGATAACTTCTCTTTTGTCAACGCTGGAATTCGTGTCTGGTAGGAGGACACTGTTGCCCTCATCTATAACAGAACTAAAACCCCAACCTTGCAAAAAGGCAAAGTGCTTAACTCCTGCTGCCCTCCGTCTCCGCAGGTGCTTCAATATAAATACAGTGAGGATGTAGGAAACTTCCAATTTCCTGTCATATTTTCAAACGTTCCTGCTAGGTAGTTTTCCACGTAGGGGCTAGATAAAAGTGTAATGCCACTATGGCTTTAGGAAAGCTACAGTGTTTGGAGCTTGACCTTGAAACTCTTACCCGATGTCCGAACATCATTGGTGGCTTTGTTTGCTCAATGTTTACCTCTGAGAAATGTATGCTATTGATTTAAATGTTTAATATATTGACTGCCTTTTTTGTATATTTGTTATCATAAAGGTTTGGTTTAAATGCTAACAATTGTAGTCTATTTTCAGACTTTAAATAACATACAGTTCTGTATGTGGAAGGCAAAGTTATTAATGAATATAGCGATTTGGTATTTTATTCCTATTTTATACAGCTGCCCCCATAGGTTATTATCAGATGGCAATGAATATTGCTGAACAGCAGGTGGAACTCCCTTGAGCGTGTTTATGAGCCATCTCTGTTCAATAAAAATTCCATTGTTTTCTAGCCTAGGAAATGGCTGCTGTGAGTGTTTTTGTTGTTTTTTTCTTCTCTCCAGGTGTTTCTCAATGTACTTCAGACAGCAGCAGGACAGGGGATCTCCACAGACCCATCTCCTAGAAAGCACACGCATTTGGGATTTTACATCTGGAAATCTTGATGCTGTTTTCCCCCATACGCTAATGTCAGTGGGGTTGCTGGGTGTGGGAAGAAGCGAAAGGGAAGCTCTTCCCAAAAACTTCTCTGAGCCCTGAGCTGGCAAAAAAAATGGGCACGTAAGACCCAGAAATGAAGCTACATGGTGCTTAAAATTAAGCATCTGCAAATGCATCGTAGCCAGACTGTTTGGGTGCCTGAAGACCCAAAAGGCTGGAAACTTGCTTCATTACACATTGCTGCAAGCATATACACATATATTACAAATTTGTATCTCAAATAGAAATCAGAAGTAAATCAAGGGAACTGATTAACTTTGTCATGAGCGTAAAAATCAGGCTTGGGAAAATATTTTTATCTTTTTTTTTATTTTTTTAAATTAATTTATAATGTTTTCTGTCTTGTATGTTTTTAGTGGATTTGGAGTCAAGTCCTTTCTTCATAATGTACCAGATTATTAAAAGACAGGTTGGTCCAGGAGGCAAAAGGTGTGGTAATAACCTTTCAAGCATGGACTGCATGTGAGTTGTGGGAGTCACCGCAACAGGTTGGGTGACTCTCCAGACCAGGATCCTGGCTCTGTCAGGAGCCTTTGAGCTCTGCAAGCTCAACTGTCCAGAAGCAGAGTTGGAAAAGCAGCTCACAAGGAACTCTGCGGTTTTTAAAGATTTGTAAAAGTTGCAGGTCCCCTTGACTGTCTCCCCAGTGTCTGGCAAAAAAAACAAGCAAGTTTCACATGTAGCAAACGGGGATGAGTTGTCTCCTTTACCAGCCAGTGATACCAGAACAATTTTAAAATATTATTTTGGGGCATCTGAGTTAACTCTTTACCGAGAAAAATAGGGAAGTTCTGATATAATTGTTAACACCATTCCTCTGGATTCTCTGTAAGCTCATCTATGCTTTTGCTTTGCTTTCTGATCCCATTTTTTGAGGTTTTTCTGGACAATCTTAACAGACTTAACAGACTGTCCAGATGTACAGACTGAGTACTTTGGCACACGTACACTGAGCTAATTAATGTTTTGGATAGTCTTGCCCACCGCTGTGTTTTCTCTGCCACAGGACAGCAATGTCTTAACCACCACTGCTACTTGCTAGGGCTCACCTAAAGGAGCCCCAGGTTTTGTCCTGAGGCAAAAGCACTGCTAGAAGTCCTTGAAGTAGGTCTGCTGATGGAATCAGTAGCAGAGGCAGCTGTGTAACATAAAAAAGATCATTGTGTCTCTCAGTCTGACTACTTAGAAAGTAACAGGAACATTCAAACCACTCAGAAATAATATTAAAAAAAAAATAAAATCTGCATAGTGGCTTATACAAGCATATTTCTAGGTGTGTAGCAGTATCAGCCATTTTTTCCCATGTCAACAGAGCCTTATATTTTAATGAACATTTCTGCAGTGGCTTTCATTTTGTCTAATGTCAGGGAAAATGTTGTTCCAGAGCGGGTGTGCAAGCTGGCCATCTCTAAGCTTTGCTATGAAGATGTACGACGACAAGGTAAATTATGTCTGAGAATCTGTGCGCATACACCCTTGTGGGCTGGGAGGCTGCCATACCCAGCACAGCCCTACTTCTAGAGCTTACCAGCCACTCTGCTCCGCAAACCATGCTCTACAAGGGTTCTGTAAGTTGGGAGTCTCCTCCTCAAACAGCAGATATTTGAATCAATCAGTATTGAACAACATGGGGGAAATAAAGACATGCCACCATTGAGAGGAGTACTGTCCCTAACGTCTCCCATCACTTCCATGGTGCTGGAGGGGTGAGAGTCCTCAGGAGCTTCCATGTGTCCATCAGCCCTCAGGGGCGTGAGGCAGCCCCGCCACATGCACGCATGCTGCTTCTCCCAGTGCTCACCCAAGTGCACAGTGACACTGTGGGACCTAGACGTAGAACTAAAGGACATAGAACTGTTGGAACAGGTCCAGCAGAGGGCCACAAAGATGATTAGAGGGATGGAGCACCTCTCCTGTGAGGACAGGCTGAGGGAGCTGGGGCTGTTCAGCCTGGAGAAGGCTCCAGGGAGACCTGATAGCAGCCTTCCAGTATCTGAAGGGAGCTACAGGAGAGCTGGAGAGGGACTCTTTGTCAGGAGGTGTACTGATAGGACAAGGCTAATGGTTTTAAATTGGAAGAGGGCAGATTGAGATTAAATATTAGGAAGAAGTTCTTTCCTGTGAGGGTGGTGAGGCACTGGAACAGGTTGCCCAGATGTCCCATCCCTGGAAGTGTTCAGGGCCAGGTGGGATGGCACTTTGAGCAACCTGGTCTGGTGGGAGGTGTCCCTGCCCATGGCAGAGGGGTTGGAACTCGATGATCTTTAAGGTCCCTTCCAACTCTGACCATTCTATGATTCTCTGATTCTATGACCTCTTGTTGGCAGAGTCTGGAGCTGGAGGCCATAGTGGCGTCTGGGCAAGGCACACAGACCCCGCTTCCTGCCTGCTGTGAGAACAACCGTTACGGGGCAGAACTCACACAACTTGGCTGAGTCCCAGCATGTGGAGCACTGCCAGTTGGGTTTTTTTCCCATACCCATATGTTTACTGACTTTCCTTTACTAGTAAATCCTTCTCATGTATTATTCTATGCCTCTTTTCAACTTCATTTTCTCTGTGTAAATTGGCAAACAATGTTTGTCAGGGTCCTTGACTGTGTCCTACCTTCATGTGCATCTTGGTTCTTCCTCTTCCACATGCCTCTTTTCCTCTCAACTCTCTAGTCCTGGATTTCTAATTTCTATCAATGTATTTAAAGCTATTTTTCTCTATTTGCTGTATGTGGCAAACACAACTAGTATCTATATCCAGCCACCTTTTCTCCAGATTGCTGAGAGGGCACTGACCATATTTTTTGCCTTCCAATATAAAATTGTTCCAGCACTGTCACACAGCAGTCATTGCAGGGATGATGGGAGTCTCACTCCCAAGCTATTAGCACACGTTTTGGGGAAGCAGATGCTCTGTATACACACCTCTCTGCCCTGATAATATACTCACTGTGTCCCAATAAGGATTTAATGCCTTTAATGTGTATGAGGTTCACATTGAGATCACACTTATTATTAGACTAGTTAAACGATAAGTGACAGACCTGGTTTATTCCATAAAGTTAAGCAAAGAGCACCAAAAGCAATACCTAAGATCAGGAAGAATAAGCCTTAGCGCAAGGATGTTTTATCTCGTAAAGTGAGGAGGTTGGTGCTCTCCCAGAGAACTCCTTAAGGAGATCATGGATGAAAGAAAACCAAAGCAGCCTTGTTTCAACTACCTGAAAACTTATCTTTGTGCCTAGCTATGAGCTCAAGAGTTCTTCCCCCTCAGGCTATGCTGCTCTGTGCAAACAGGGTATGTAGTCTCCCTTGACAAGATGCTGCCCCACTGAGATCTGATCTTCCTTTGGTTTCCTCCCACTACTCATGCTTTGTATTTCACAGAAACACACACGGAATGCAAATAGAGAATCAGAAGGTAACCTTGAGAACTTGTGGCTGCTTTTGGTGTTTCAAAGCCACTCTTAAGTACTCCTTTCTTTCTGTCCTAAGTTAGAGGATTTCTTGATGTTGTGACTTTGCTTGTAGCTGTTCAGCATATCTGGGACTTCAACATTGCAACTAATTTAGAAAACAGAACATTTCTTTCTTAATACACTATGCCACGCTAGTGTATTAATCCCTTTCCCCTCTTCCCATCTGAAGAGGCCAGCTGAACCACAGCCATAAGCCTACAGCATAACTTCTCTCAAAACACATAAAATTCCCTCTGTTTTCTTGCTTACAGATGCATGATTTGAAGTACAAATCTTTTAACAGTCCTGTAGTACCTTTCAGCTCTCATATTAGAAATGTTTACAGTGTCTCTGACAGTTTCATTATTCAAGTTAGATCAAGGTCCCCACAGAGCCTTGGACACTGGAGGTCTTCAAGTTTTCAAATAGTTTCTGGAGAGTTGGCTGGCACCAGCTGCTTCAACATCACTCCATCCGCCAGTTCTCTTCTGACTTCCTCAGCACGAAGAGGAATACCATAGCTCTCTGGGCACCTTGACACAGCCTCTCAAGAAAGAATTTGGACCATCCCTTTGGAGGAACCACTAACTTTTCCCACTGACTCCACTTTTCTTGACCTGGTAAATCCATGCCAGAACAAAAGTTTGCTCTGTTTAGCCAGGCAACTTAACTCAGCTGAACCTTTCTGAATGTTTAGGATGCCACCTTGAACAAGATGCAGGCACACATTCCTGATGATGAAAAGCAGTAAGGAGAGATAGGTCAAATGCAGATCCAAAAACAAGGGCAATGTTATAGTGCTTTTACTTCAGATGGGTAGAAGTTTCTGACTCCAGACTCGGTGACTAAACTGAAATACTGAAAATCACTACTGTCAAGTCTTGTCTCACTTTGCTGAAGTCTCTTAGGAGAAAAAGAAACTCAGCTCTGCTCAGCAGAGAATAAGAAATGAGACCTCTCTAACACCAAGAGAGATTCTAGGCAGAAACCAACTCTAGAGAACAAATACTGCAGTGTCTGATTCAGCTCTGATGAGGAACAAATAAAATGGAGCCTTTAAGTTTTAGAAGCGGCCCAGGGCCAGTCCAAAAGAAATGGTGGGATGAGAATGTTTGATGAAAATTATTCTGGTCAGGGACCTTTTATTTCCACAGGATCTGAACTTGGTCCTTGCACTCTTCCTGGAACAGCCATTTGAGTCCTGATCTCCTGTTGCATGTATCCTTCTTCATGGACATTTCTTCTCCAGAGAGATTTGTCAGCTATTCAGCCTTCTCCCCGATTAGGACGGATCTTTGGGTTCATCCCAAAATTCCTCCAACAGTTGTGTCAGAATTACATCCAAATTAAAGAAAACAAACATCTGCTTGCTTTCCCAAGCCTCACACCTCTGTGGCTGAGTCATCTTTGGATACTGAATAACAAGAAAACAATTTTTTTTTTACTGGTGTATTATGACATATGAGTCGTCCTGGCTGGTTCCTAGGGGTGAGTGGGCTGTACTGCACTGGAGCTCAGTTACTGTCGCAGGTGTCTGCAAGGAGCTTCATGCCTGAGGCACCACTCTTTCAACCCTATCACTGGGATTGCCCAGGAACCACGTAGCAAGGACATCTTTAATAGACTGGTCTTTCTTTATATTTAAGAAGACCCTGAGACTGGTGGAGAGAGGTACTGGAATCACACAGTGTTTATGGACAGGCTCTCAAAAGAGAAGAAAAATTATGACTCATAAATGCAGTTTTCAGTGCTGTACTATCTGTATGCCTAGTTGCTATCTGTTTTCCTTCCTTTCTTCCTTCCTTCTTTCCTTCCTTCCTTCCTCCCTCCCTAAATATCCTAAAATTCTCCAATATTCTTTTTATTACTACTTATGTCTTGAGCCCCACCAGAGTAAACAGCTTTTTTGTGATTTCTGACACTGTGGAAGGGAAGGTGGAGCGTGTGTGCCCCCTCTGGGGATTGCTTCAGTAAAAACAAACCTGGCTCAAGTGTTTGTTGTGCAAATGTCCACACTGTAAGTGTACATTTATGAAAAAAAAATAATTAAAAAAATATCCAGGAACCACAGAACCACAGTCACTGGAAAACAGCCTCGCTGTCTTCCTCTTTGCTGCATAACACTCCCCTCTGCCTGTCCTTCGGGAATAGCATCTGCTTACACAGAACTTCCCTCAGAATCTGGAAGACTGACAATCAAACTGTAGCAAACTCACGCGTGGGAAGACAAGAAAAAAATTCTTGAACACTGTAAGAGAAGGTGACCGGCAAAGCAAATAATAACAGCCCAGCAAAAAGACAAGCACAACAAAATCCAAGATTGGCAACTATCTAGAACCCTGGGAGGACTAACATGCCATTGCTACAGGGCGGTATGAGGAATAGCTACAAAGACACAGTTTTTGCCTTGGAATGTTTGTCTCTACATTAAGACAAAATCCAGCAAATGGGTGAAACAAATGGGGAGCAT
Source organism: Thinocorus orbignyianus (assembly GCA_013400375.1). Classification (NCBI taxonomy): domain Eukaryota; kingdom Metazoa; phylum Chordata; class Aves; order Ciconiiformes; family Thinocoridae; genus Thinocorus; species Thinocorus orbignyianus. Next base: position 392,383 of record VXBW01003570.1, read on the forward strand.
AAGAGGTAGTAATATTTTAATATATATTTATTTCTCTTTTATTTCAGAACCAGAGAAGAATTGGGCTAAAACAGAGAAAATGTTACAGTGGTGCTGTCTGGTGACATGTGGATGAAATAACGTAGCCTTTCCATTCTGCCAAGTTTGGTTGCCAAGTCCTTGAGCTTTACCATGAGAAATGCTCCTTCCCCTAACCTCAGCTTCCCATCCATGTAATTTGCAGTTATCCTCTGAATTGAAATCTCGGCGATGGAAACAGCAGTAATTTCTGCATGTTACTAAAAGACTACCTTCTGGTATATTCCAGCAGGCATTTTATCCATTTTCACTAATGAATTAGCTACTAGAGGACACTGAGAGGGCAAAAAGCAGCACCTCCTGCAGATGCCAGTCCCTCAGAACTTTCTGCAACTCCCTCTCGCTGTTGACTTCGTGCATTGGTTTCTTTTCCTTGGACAGATTTCAGAGATTGGTAACAAGAAAGGTTTTTCTAAACCTTTAATTTTGGTGGGTCACTGCTGGGATATTTCAGAACCAAAGTGTAAGCGAACATCAGTGGGGCAGCTCTCTCCCCTCAAGCAGAGCAAGCTGTGATCCAGTGTGAGAAGTGAAGGATTTGAAGTCTGGATATGAAGCAGCAGGTCACTTCACCTGAGCACCCAGGCAGAGCGGTTGCACAAGGACCTGTTACATGGCAAAGTGTTAATTTCTGTTACTACAGAGGCCTTGGAGCTCTAGCAGGTTCCAACCTTGGTTGAAGGTGACAGGACTGCTGTGTGTGATTGATAGCCTGGGCTAATTAAGAGAATGTTGTGATTTAATCATAGAGCGGTTAGAGTTGGAAGAGACCTTCAAGATCACTGAGTTCCAACCCCCCTGCCATGGGAAGGGACACCTCCCACCACACCAGGTTGCTCCAAGCCCCATCCANTGATGCAACCCAGGATACGGTTGGCTTTCTCGGCTGCCAGTGTGCACTGCTGGCTCATGTTGAGCTTCTCATTCATGAGCACTCCCAAGTCCTTCTCCTCAGGGCTGCTCTCCAGCCATTCTCCACCTAACCTGTATTTGTGCCACATCTCAGGTGCAGGACCCTGCACTTGGCTTGATTGAACTTCACGTGATTTGCACTAGCCGACTTGTCAAGCCTGTCCAGGTCCCCCTGGATGGCATCCCAACCCCAGGTGGCAGTCAGGCCCATGCAGCCACTTGCTCATTTCCCCCCGGGTAGGACAGGGAAAAGAATTAGAAAAGTGAGAAAAAACTCATCCATTAGTCTAAATATCCTTTTCTTCCTCCTTCTTCTCCCAGCTTTATATACTGAACACAGCGCCATATGGTACGGGAGATCTCTGGTCAGTCGGGCTCAGCTGTCCTCCCTGTGCCCCTGGCGGTGAGAGGAGCAGAAAAGGCCTCGGCTGCTTGGCCAAAACCAAAGACGAGGCCCAGCGTACAGTCTCGCTCCAGCTGCTGGAGAGAAAGCCAACTCCATCCTAGCGGAGACCATGAGCGAGAAAGGGTCGGGCGCCCCTCCCCGACTGATTTAATAAGAAAAGCGAGCGACTCTCCCTGATGGCAACCAACCTCCCGACACCTCCCCTCAGACACCCACTGGCTGCCACCCCCCGGCCCGTGAGTGGAGGGCGGCCTCCGCCCCCCCCAGCGGACAAGGCCGCATCCACTCCCCACCCAGTTTCCTCCTCGGCTGTTCCGGCGCTCGGAGATGACCTCACGCCGCTCTATCTCCGCCCCTTCNCGGGGGGGGGCCGGGGGGGAGCGGGTTGGGGCAGGGTTGGATCCCCCCTCGGGCCTTGCTGAGGTTTCGAGGGGCTGGGCGGGGGGGTGAGGCCAGTGGGGGGGCCTCGCTGAAGGCCCATACTGAGAAGATCGACACCAGTGGGCGTGGGTTCCTCCTGAAGCGACCTGAGCCTGAGTCCTGGGAGGGTCGTCTGGGGACCGAAAGGAGAAACATGGGATGGAGGATGTGTCCAGCCTTCATCATGGATGTGGCAGTTGGGATTTGTGTTCCCCCATGGTTCTTCCATCATGACCCCTGGGCTGTCAGGCTGGCTGAGCCTTTTCAGGTGGGATCTGCAGAGACCCGCGTGGGGCCTGCTCCTCGCTGGAGTTGCCGTTCCCACCTGGTGTGGCCGTGGCTGTGGCTGTGTGTGCTGGGGAGTCCAGGGGGAAGTTCCGTGCTTTGGAGTGAGGTGGAAGTTCCAAATTGACACTGTGAAAGAGTGGATGCTGAGGGTGCCACAGTTACCATCTAAGCAGGTCTGGAGGCCATGGTGGAGCTCGGAAGGAACTGGTATTCTGTGCTTTGGCAAAATAAAAAAAAAAGGCGAAATGCCACTCAGGAGTGTATTTACAGTTCGCATATGGGGCGGGAGAGAGAACTCTCCCAGCACTGTTGGTTGTGTGGTTGTGTTTTGTCACTCTGCTGAGGAGTGACGGACTTAGAAAACATAATCTGTAAAGGAGTGGCTCTTTTTTGTCTAGAAAAAGGTAAGGGCCTGAGTCTTATTCCATTTTCCAGCCTTTTCAGCTAGATCTGATCATAGATGCAGGCTTCTCATTCTGTCTCGGCCACGCAGGGGTGTGGTTGCACCACAGTGTGTATGACTCAACGTACACAGGTATGCCATAGGTAGCAATAAAAACTTCTAGTTCAGTGCATGTTACACACCCCATTTCTATTAGATGGATCTGTGACTCTCTTGCTGAACAGAGTGTTTTATCCCAGAATGTTTCGTTCTGGTTTTGGTTTTTAGTGGTTCCAAAATCATCTTCAACGTTTGGAAGGTTCTTGTATTAATTTCTTAATTTCAATGCCTCTGTTACCTGTGGTATTACTTGTTTCTCCTTTATGTGTGTGAGCTTTAGGGTTTTTTTTGGGTGAATTCCTTTCTCTTGCAATTCCAGAAACACAGAAAGATTTGAGATGCTGTTTATTACTGATTATGGATTCCAGCATGGAACTGTAAAGACCATCCATAACTACCAAAGGGGTTATGATCTCTATATAACATCTAATTCTTGTAGAATTTATTATGACATAGGTCACTTTTTTTTTCCTGTGCAGAGATCACAACCAAACTCAGATTTAGAATCTCTAGTTATCTTCTTATTAGTTTTACACAGTATAAAACTATTAATGTGAAGTGTTTGGGCTTGTCTTGTTTGGAGAATAAGAGACTGAGGGGTGACCTCATTCCTTTCTGCAGCTTCCTGAGGAGGGGAGGTGCTGATCTCTTCTCCCTGCTATCCAGTGATAGGACATGTGGGAATGGTTCAAAGCTGCACCAGGGGAGCTTCAGACTGGGTGTTGGGAAGGCTTTCATTACTGAGAGCGTGGTCAAACACAGGAACGTGGTTCCTAGAAGGGTGGCTAATGCCTGTCAGTTCTTGAGGCATTTGGACAATGCCCTTAACGTGCTTTAACTTTTGGTCAGCTCTGAAGTGGTCAGGCAGTTGGACTAGGTGATGTTTGTAGACCCCTTCCAACTGAAGTGATTTTATTCTGTTCCTTTCTATTCTAAGAAATATTGCCTGTTGTGATAGGAGAAGGAGTAATGGTTTTAAAGAGAAGGAAGGCTTAGACTAAATATAAGGAAGAAATTTTTTATGATGAGGTTGGTGAAACACTAGAACAGGCTGCCCAGAAAGGCTGTCGATAACCCATCCCTGGAAACATTGAAGGTCAGGTTTGACAGGGCTCTGAGCAGCGTGATGTAGTTGAAGATGTCCCTGCTAATTGTAGGGGGCTTGTACTATTTGAACTTTAAAGGTCCCTTCCAACCCAAACTGTGCTAGGGTTCTGTGAAATACAGTGTATCCAGCAGGAATGAGTTCCTGTGGTGCACCCTCCGTTGACACATCTGGCATGTTGGTTAGATCCTCAGCCAATGTTTGATCTACACTTCCACTGAGTTTTTGGCACACAGTTTTCTACGTGTTGCATAGTTTGTCATGTAAGAAGTAATCTGCAGTATGTCCCTACCTAATGAGTTTTATGTTGTGGGGTTTTTTCCTAATATAAGTATGGGAAGTATGAGGAAAAAAAGTCTTAAAAATCTTGAAGAAGTGCAAGAGTTATCACACATGACAGGACATGTGGGTGGGAGAAAAAAAAAAGGAATCTATTGGATGCATGCAAATGCACAGCAGTGAGACTGAGAGCATTGCGTCCACAAAAAAGCGTGAGAAAGGGATTTAGACACACAATTTAGCTCTGTCAAGCAAAATTTGTGCCACATTTTGTCAGAAAAACTTTCAAGGAAAAACTTTCTCTGGAAACCTGAGAATAATGGTGCCTTGTATTTCGGGAAAAGATAGGAAAGAAGTGAATAGATTTCCAAGTTAGTGACATAAAGACTTGAAACCATGTGAACAGGCAGGATGGTGTGCTCAAGCCCTTATGCAATTGCCTGGAAGCACGCTAAATGTCTGACAGGGTTTCTCAGGGAATTGTATCTTTAAACAGGGATGGTGCTGATGGTAGCAGTGAAGACCAGGTGGCATCTGACAGACCTAAACCTTCTGATAAAAATGAAGATACATCTGATAATGAGCTGGAGGAGTATGATCTGGACAATTATGATGAAGAGGAATGCACAGGTAAGAATTTAAATGTCAGATATGCAATGGAGGTGAAGAACCTTTTTACCTCTTACTGTGCTTAAGAAATTGGTATCCTAAAACTACACAGTGCTGTGTTTCATATGATGGAAATTCTTGGGTTTTATTTATTTGCTTGTTCCAGTTTTGAAGTCATTTAGTGAGTGAAACAATTCTATGTGTCCCCCTGACACAAGAACAGAGACCAGTGTTGGAAAGAGTTTCACTCCCCCTGCTGTAGTGCCGGAGCAGAGCAGCAGAAGTCCCTGAAAGCACTAAGAAGTTTAAGATGTTCTTATATTTGGAATTTGAAACTTCATTAGCCCACTTCTGATATTTTGCAATACAGGTGTTGGTACAGGAGTTTCTAACTTCATCTGTCACTGGCATGTATAAAAACTGTTCTGAAATTCCCGTCTAGGTGAATTAAAACTTGAAGACTCTTTGGCTGCTTTGACAGTATATGGGAACAATGACCAGGATCCTTACATCACTCTGAAAACCACTGTAAGTGCTATGAAAACGTGATGTATCTCAAACAGCATAAACTTAAAAATCAGTTAGTTTCTCCCACTGCCAGACTGCCTTAGGATCTGTAGGTACTTGCAGTTCTCTTCCAAAGGCTTGTCAGATTTTTGGTCAGATGGAACTCTCTTAGGGTTGCTTTGTACAGTCCCCTCTATGTGTGCTTTCTATGTTTAAGTCAGATATTACAGTGAACTGGCTCATAATTTAAGCCACATGCTTCTGTGTGTGGAGGTGATTTGTCATCTGTCTAGTAGGACCCAGAAAATGCTTGAAGAAGTAACCAATCTCAGTATCTCAAGCCAGTAACTGAGAACTTCCCAGGTTGCAAGACTCTTAGACCTTCCACCAGTTTATGGGAGAAACCAAACCGAGGTGGACTGGGGCTATGTGTCAAATTAGGGTTATAGGATGAAGAAATATGTCCCTGTTAAGCATATATTCACAGCATATTGTGTAGTTGACTGTTTCTGCGTGTATGAGTTTCCAAGTATCAGATGGGGAACACCTGTGCAGGAGCTGGCTTTGTAGGAGCTCTGTAGGGGGTGAAGAAGTCTCTGGCTGCAGCGTGACACAAGCTGACTGTGTCAGCAGTGCTGTCCTGCTACGCAGCCTGTTTGTTGCTGGTGAACAGGGATGCAGCATGCAAGACATGAGGTGATCCTACTCTACTTAAGAGCAGTATTACCTTAGCTAATACTGGGTGCCTCTTCAGAAAAGATATGGAGAAATTCCAGAGAATATCCCACAGTTCAGTTCAGATGGATAGATTGTAGCTTCTCAGTGACTTATTTACATGGAGAGACTTCAGGAATCTGTTATAAGGTGAGGTTGCCTGAGAAGACATGATGTAAATGAGAGAGCAATTAGGAGAGACTATGATTATCTGGGGCAGAGTGCTAAAGGAGCTGAATTTTTGAGACCTGGTCTAAGCATAAGGATTCTGAGATTTATCTGGATGGTGTCCTTCCTTATGGTATTTTGGATTCTTTAGAAAGCTAGTAAGACTGAAAGAAAAGAGTAGCTCTAGGCTTCTACGACAATGTCCAGCATGTGTCAGGGGACTTTGTCAAACGTGTAGTCTCAGGTAAGGAGTTGTTATGGTGACTTCACATACTGTAACAAGGCTCAGGGAGGAGGACATACATCTAGTCTTTAAAATGAGTTCACTTGCTCTGTGCGTTTTGGGACACTGTATGTTTTCTCTGTGTTCCACTGACTGGTTGATGGCTTTTCTTGCTCCTGTGTACCAGTCAGAGGAGAGAAAGGCTTTTAAAGTTATTTTTTTTGGGTCAGAGAGGTATTCATTCACACAGGGATTCAGGGAGACTACGGTCTGCATTTACTCTGTATCAGAAAAGCTGACCACCTTCCAGACACAGAAAAAGTGAACACCTTTTTCTCAGGCCTTTTTTCCTATGTTCGAGTCCTTTTTTATTGCTTCATCATGAATATTGTATTGTCTTTGGTGTTTATTACTTATTGAAGACTAAGTACTGTGATTAATTCACATTGAATAATGCAAAGAATTGCAGTACTTGATGGAATTCAAATATTGAAAAGATGTTTGAAGTGGAAAAACAAATTAAAAGAAATTAAAAGCTTGAAACAAGAAGTCCACAAAGTCTTGTATGTGTTGTATGTTTGAGGGATGGTACTTTGTTTGCACCATCTATTGATGGTACAAACTATTGACTTTCATGTACAGTTTTTAGTTTTCCACTAAGAAAAATACCCGGAATGCCTTCCATTCCTCACTAACAATGAAAATCAGATGAGAGGTTACATCTGTTCTGGTACAGCTCAATGCCCAGTATAGCTGTAGGCAGTACTTTTCTGGAAATATTTTCCAGAAAGTAGACAATGCTTTGATGCTCTTGGAATTGCTTCCTGGACGTGAGGAGCAGTCTCAGTGTGCTTATTGTGTAAAACACTGTCTTACAATATAACTGCTCGAGGCGTGAGAGCACAAGGGAAATAAGCCACGCATGTGGGCTTCTAGTGGTGATTTTCTTGTCAGCGTTGGGCTGCATCATGGTAGCCTTAAAAGATGGTTTCATATTTGGTAATGAAGCAACTCTCTAAATCCCCCTAGGTCTGCATAAACAGTCCTTCAGTCTCCCCATGATGGAGTCTGGTTCCTGTCTTTCTCTGTTTACCACCGTAAGGGCAGCAGGGTGTTCAGTTTTAAATGTGTTTTCAGTTATGGTTAAAAGTTACTACCCATTCAGCCTTTTGAACATGGGTAGTTTTGAGTGTTTGTGTGCTTTTCTTAACATCCGTTGTTCTCTCCTTTCTCTGTTGTTCAGGATCAATATGAGCAGGAGGACTTTTTGATTAAGCCCAGTGACAATCTTGTCCTTTGTGGCAAAGCTGATAAAGATTACTGTAGTTTGGAGGTCCATGGTAAGTAATACAGGATTAGTTCCTTACAGTGAAGCTAGGGAATTTGTCTTGCCTAGCCTGTTCCAAGTGACTGTGTAGAAGAAGGGGAAGGTGTTTTTTGAAAATTTTTTTCTTCCCCATCTGCCCTCTGTGTTTTGTCCTCTTTTTTTGTTGTTGTTTATGTCATGATGCTTTAGTCACTTTCCAGATCTAGAGTATTTAACGTGGAGTTACTGTTCTTTAGAGGATAGTGTGCCTTTATCAGGCTGTATAGGATTTTCCTTTCCTTATTTCATTCCTATTGACACTTAGAAAATACTATGGGAATTTTATTCTCTGAGCATACAGTCTTTCTTCCAAACAGTCATGCAAGCTTCCTGTAGGAGATTGTTGTTGGGTTTGTTTTGGTTTGTTTTATTTTTTTTTAACTTGCTTTCTCCTTGCTGCTTTAAATGTACTTTCCACTGCTAGGAATAGAAGAATCACCACCTTTATCATCTTAATTTTAGAAGAGATGATCCTTAATACTGTCAAAATACCACTTGTTTTAGGGATGGATCTAGTTTTACTGCATAAAAGATTTTTCTATTGCAGCAAGGAGTACTACTGAGTGTGCTGAAGTTACCATCTTTTCTTATGGTGGTTCTTTGGGTGAATGTTTGTGGATATTTCTGCTCTGGTAGATGTTTCTGCAAGCAAAGTGTTCTGTTTTAAGGAAACAACAGGACCAAAGTGTTTGAGGGCATTTCTTCAGATACCAGCATGTGGCATTTCCTGTATCTGCAGGTGTTTACAGATTTTATTAACTGTGTTATTTTCCCTGTATAAATTTATTAAACAATTATTAATATTAAATAAAAGTTTAAAAAACAAATATTAAACAGGCTTCTGCATTTTATAACGTTGGATAGCCCTATCTTAGTTGACTACTAAGGCTACTTAGTTGACTGAAGGTTTTAGTTAGTGTCTTAACATCTATCACTTGCACTTAAAACAACACAGTGATTTTGTGTCTGTGATGATACCATGTTATTAAAATTATTAATTGGTTTTATCTGCTATTCAGTTAGTAACTACTTTTATTATGATGAGAAAAATAGCTGGCTGAAGGGAATGCCATGGTTGCTTTATCGAAACTCTTCCCAGATCTCAGTTAAACCTGCTAAAAGTAACTTCATCTGACTCCTCAGCTCTTCAGCTTCCTCTAATTTGAAAACTGTCTGCCTTTTACCTTCATTTCCCCTTTGATTACATCTGGAATTATTTCTTCTTTTTTTTTTTTTTATTGCTGATTCTGTAAAATGAATGTCTAAACCTTCATTAGCATATCCTGATGTGAAAAGTGGTGGTGGTGGGTACAGAGCATATTGTAGGATGCTAGGAATGGAGTGTCTAAGCCCTGCTGAACTTGTCACTTCTTTATCTGAAGTACACAGGAGTATGTTTTGTTTGTTTTGCCTAATTCTGTGAGGCACAACATTAGTACTTGGAGGCTCTGCCCTCTGCACTCTGAACACATTGCAAATTTGTATTCTAGCTCTCCTTGACAACTTAGCATTTGCCACAATCTGCCTTTCGCAGAAGCAAACTGTTTATAGTTGCTTGCTTTCCCTCTTCACTCATGTCTTGTGTATCTTTAATTTTTTTTCAGTTTACAATCATGAAGAGGAGTCATTTTATGTGCATCATGATATTATCTTGCCAGCTTACCCTCTGTGTCTGGAGTGGTTGAATTTTGATCCTAGCCCTGATGAATCACAAGGTAAATGACAAAGGATACTGTAAATGTCCAGTTAATCATTCACAAGTATATAAATGTAATATTGTCATTAAATAATTTCCTCCAGCGATATGAGCAGAAATAAAACCAAGATACTAAGATGGAAAAACTGAATATCAGGATTTTTTTGTTTGTTTGATGATGCTGCCATGACAAGTGGTTTGATTAAAACACTGATTTTATTTCATATAATTAAGTTATTGTCAATTAGCAGACCAGAGCAAGCTCTTCTATTATCTGCTTTATTTTCCACTTGCAAATGAAAGGTTGCTTTTGTTCAAAATCATTGTGGCCAATGCAGTCAATCAACTGTAAAACACAGCAAAATTTACATGCATTTATGTATTTGGTAACCCTTTTCCTGTGTTTTACAGATACTGGTTTTTTTAGCACAAGGAATGTGTTTTGGTTTTATTTTCCTTAAAAAAAAACAAACTAAAAGTGGAACTTTATACAGCTTCTTTGTACAGTTACGTGTACTGAAGGGAAAGTGTACTGGCAAGCAAGTAAATTTTTCTCTGGCAACATGTGCTGTCAGTTGGTATTTTTAAATTGTTCCTTGTCAGTTCTAATCATCAAAGACGTTCAAATAGAAGATGCTGGCACATAAGTGTAAGTTTTACTTAATCAAAGAAATAAGCAACAGCTGGATTGCCAAATACGCTGTTTTGTAACTAAATAACTGTGGTTGCATGTGGGTTTCTGGTTGTAGGAAATTATGTTGCAGTGGGTAACATGACCCCGGTTATTGACGTTTGGGACCTCGATATAGTGGAATCCTTAGAACCAGTCTTTTCTCTTGGAGACAAGAAAGAAAAAAAGAAGAAAAAGAAAGGAAAGAAAGTAAGTATTGCAAAATGGCTTATCTGGTTGGGTGTAGAAAACTTAGAGCGAGGATAATGTTGTTATTGCTATTTTTCCTACAGTAAAAAAATTGTAGGTGATCTGGTTTAATTAAATCTGTCATGTTGAAAGATGGTGTTGAGACAGGTACAGAAGGTAGTGTCATGGTTGTCTGTGATAGGTTGAAATTAGTATATTTTTGTGACTCAGACTTGAAAAAGGACAAGCTGAGCAATAAAGGACAAGGTTGACACTAATAAAATACATTTACTCGGGATTTACCTATTATGCTTTATCTGTCTAAAATTTAAGCATATTTTGAGCTAGTCCCCGAGGTTGTCTAAGGTGAATGCATAGAGACACCCCCAGAGAATGGCTGAGTTTCTTCCAGTGAACTGCAGAGAAAAGCTTAACTACCAAAGAGGAAGCCTGAGGTTTAGGCTGGATGCTAACTTGCATGAGATGAGTCTGACCTTCTTTGTATGACTGAATGGGTTGTTATGATTTGTCCAAATTCTTTGGTATGTAAAACAAGAATGGAAGATAACATAGCTTAAATCTTCTTAATTTTGCTGATAGTAGATGCTTCAGGAAGTGCTGAAGACTTCCTCGACTGAATAGGAAAGGTGAACACTGGGTATGTTGCTAACCCTGGTATCCCAAATGAAGGAGCACTGCAGTGTTGGCTAATGAACCACTCTGTGTAATTGTGAAGGGGTTTTACTTGAACTCTCAGACCTTCTGGTTTTAAAAACAGTAGAAAAAATATCCTTGGAAGGAGAATTTGTTCTGTGGAACTTGCTTCTGAAAGTCACTGGGTTATCAGAATTGCTGTTACCTCAATTTGAAATGCTGATTGTCCTGATTGTATGGATAATTAAAGCCTGGAATTAAGAACCGAAGAGCAATGGTGTGGCTTATGGGAGGCTTCCAGTTGCTGTCCCAGTGAACTTTGAAGCTTAACCATTAAAAATTAGAATTTGTAGGAGCTGGCAGTTACAAGGACCTAAAGCTCAGTTAATTGGGAGGAGAGAGAGAGAACTGCCAGGAGCATTTAGAAAGAAGCTGAAGAAGCTGCACATTAGCTGAAGACAATGAGATTTCTTCTACTAGCCTGGAGGGAGTAACCAGTTCTGGAAGTCCACTGGCCAGCTGTGAGCGGAACAATCTGAGATCTGGGGTAGGAGGCAAGGTGCGGGTGTTGCAGAGAGAGCTCTATCAAAAGCCTTGTTGTTAAGTGACAGCAATTTGAAACGTTGAAGTTGTTTGGGAAGGCATTCCTGCGTTCACACTAACCTGTTGTATTGCTTGATTGCCATTGGCACTATAATCTTCAGAAGTCTTGTTTGTGTTTCATTTGCATACACAGAGTTTATCTGCAGAAGGGGCAGCAAAAGGACACACTGATGCTGTGCTTGATCTCTCATGGAATAAACAGAGCAGGTAAAAGAATACAACAGAACAGTAATAAAAGAACAGCAGCGAATCGTTACAAATTTATATATTTAATTTGGCATATATTTTTTGCACAAATCCAAAATCTTATGTAGTGTAGCATTGAACTTGAAAATAGTGCTGAAATTCTCAAAAATACATGCATGCTTCCCTTTTTATTTTTTTTGTAACTAGAAGTCTTTATTCTTTTTAAAACTTATGTATTGCTGCAGGTCACTTTTTATTTGCAGGTTGTCCAGAGGAGGGCAGGGCTAAGGTGGGTCTGAACCATTTGATAAATTAGCTACATTTAAGTCAGATGCAGAAATTGGAGAAGCAGAAGCACTGTCCTGTTCTGTGTTAGTCTGCCAATGACCTAAACCACCATTTCAACAGATGGAAGTAGATTTATAGAAAGAAGTCCTTGCTGTGCTGGTTTTTTCCCTCTGGCTTCTGCCCCAGAGCTGTGAACAGAAAAGAGGGTGTAAAAGCCCTAATAGCACAGTTACAGAAATGCCTCTGACCTTTGGGTTATCGAAGATGGAGAGAATTCCCTGTTGCCTGGATGAACTAGCGATGAACTGCTGCTACTGAAGCAACACAAAGCTGGGTCATCCTGGGGGAGAGGTCAAGGACAGTGTACTGACTGAAAGAAAGGTGCTGCTGTGTTTTTTAACAATTCAGCTGTCAGAGGGTCCTCAGCATGGGCCACAGGCTGATTTTTATTTGGTTATTTTTTTTTCCTGCTGTCATAAGTGCCTCTGAAGATACAGAGTCAACTCTGTGTACTTACTCCTGATGAGCCTTCACTTGTAATGCTTTGTTATCTAGATAATGGGGAAGGAAACACCCACATAGACATGCAGTAAATGGACATAAATTGCAGGCTTAATTTGTCTATTTTTCTTAAATTATATACATATGTAGAGAGTGTAGTAGTCATTCCATCAGTCTTAAAAAAAGAGTAGCTTTCATGTATCTAGAAATGGTTGTCTGGTGATAATACAGAGCCACGTCACAAAAATTGTGGCTACGGTAATTAAGTGTCTGGAATGCATAATTCTGTAGTGTGCTGAGTTACCATTGGTACCGGTAAATCTTTCAGGAAATAAAACCAGCCTTGAAGTGGAAAGCTTATGGGCAAAACAAGGAATGCCTCGGAGCAGCTTATATTTAAATGTTTTGTTGTTGTTTGGGTTTTTAAAGCAAGACGTGATGTGACAGCTCTCTATAAATAACTTCCTGCCTATAGGTCATAGTGGTGTTACTGTAAAATGTTCTCATAGCCTTCACTATGCGTTTTCTTAACGTGCCTTTTAGCATTCCTTGGGAGAAGAGTGTTTCCAGGAGAACCTTAGTCAGAAAGACTTGGTTAATGTAAAGAGAAAAAAGTGGGGAGGGAGCAGTTTCAGTCAGAAACAAATGTGTTGAGGTAATAGATCTGTTTTTAGGAGCAGTGGTAGCAGTTGTGCTGTGAATATGACAGGCCTTTGGGGATGTTTTGAGTTTTTCCTGATTAGACTTCTGAACTGTATGTTCAGTGCTCTTAAGACACTTGGTCAACTTTAAGTTGAAAAGTGTCTATAAACAAAGTAAAATGTTAGTCATTCCTTTCAGCATTCTGTGAAGGGCGCACACTGTTGGGTCTTCAGTAGTTAAATAAATACTTAGAGAGCAAAATATTTTAAAACCAGGCTTTTCTGGCTCTTGGCTGTATGGGTATGCAAAGAGCACCAAGTTGCTTAGGTAGTGTTTAAAAGTATTGTCTTAATGTCAAAGGAAAGGAGTTACTTAAAAGCCTTTCTTGCTTTGTTTTGTTTAAGAAATCTTCCCCAAATTGATATTTTAAGTGGTGTCAAGGGGGAAATACAAGCAAAACTGTCGATGTTGTTATAAGTGTCATGCTAATGAAATGTCATCTAGTCTGTTCATAGTCTTGTAGCATAGAAATACCTTCAGAGAGCTACCCATCAGGCTTGAGGTATAAAGTCTATAGACCAGGGAGTACTTAATCTCAGAATCAGGCTCTCTATATATTTTGGGTTCTTGACTGTTACTTGTTTGTATCTGTATAAAGATTTTTAAAACTTTTTTTTCTGATCCATTACCAGGAATGTTTTAGCAAGTGCGTCTGCCGACACCACTGTGATTTTGTGGGACATGTCTGTGGGAAAGCCAGCAGCCAGCCTGACACTGCATACAGACAAGGTTTGTAGTAACTGCTATGTTTCTTTCAGAGTAAAATACAGAGAAAAAAGAACCAGTTTTTCATTAGCTGCTTGGTAACGAACCCTTAGAACAGTCCTGATGTAATTTTCTAACAACTGGGCAGAATAGTTTAAATTTCTGAATTAGGGTTGGTGGTTTTTTTTCCAAAAAACATGTATGTGCTTTTAAAAGGTTTTTTTAACTTATCCTTTAGAGAAGCTTGTGAAAACTTAACAGCAGTTTTTAAAATGCCTTTTGTGTGAAAGCCCGGATGGCTGGGAATCTGATAGTACTGTTGTATGCTATAAAAAGTAGATCTCTAAGCATAGGTCAAGCTGTAACCTTCTCTGAAGGCAACAGTGAGTGTCGGTTACAGTTTGTCCTAGGTAAGAAAGGTTTGAAATAAATGCCAGTAAAATACTGTAGTGATGGGTACTTCAGAAATGAATTCACCTCATAGTAATTAAAATGTGAAAGTTAGTTATTAATAGCTATAACCTTATTTTGCCGTTAACAAAGTCACTGCCCTTGGCAAACTCTGGAGTTTCATTTTTTGCTAACATCTGCATTTCTCTCCAAACTGGAAGCAGCTCTTCTTTTACCTCCTCCAGCCTATTTTTTTAATATCTAGGGCAGACGGGGGGCATGTGGTTCTGCTCAGTTAAATTAGATGGGAAAATATCTTGTTTCCACTGGGTGGGGACGTTTGAAATAAAAGTAATGTGCATCTTTTGCACTTTTTAATGAGAAATCTGAGTTATTAACAAGCTTAATAGTAAGGTTTTTGGGGGGGAAATGTGCTGGTTTTGAGGAGGAGAGATTATCCTTTGTTGAAAGAAAATTCCTGTTGTATTTCAGTGCTTATTTTTGAAATAAAGTCTTCTGTTATCTAGGTGCAGACATTGCAATTTCATCCATTTGAAACTCAGACCCTTATTTCTGGATCCTACGATAAGTATGTCGGGGTAGTATTTTCAAATGTTACACGTGGGGGGGGATTAGGATTCAATTAAGCCCCTTAAGTTGCCTCAGGTTTTCTTTTTCATTTGCTTATAACTCTGCCAAATTTGAGTAATACTGTTACTTTTTTCCAGCGAGGTAGCCAGGTTTGTATGTGGCCAAAAGGTACTTTTCCTTACCTCTTTCTCAGGACTTGCCAAATACTTTAACCATCTGGACTGATACTTTCTGTGCCAGGCGTCTGCTCCAGACTGAATTTGTTTCATAATTTGGCTTTATGGCATTTTCTGCTTTGGGAATGTGAATGCTGGTTCCTGTGAAAACTTGCCCAAGTTTTACCAAACTGTAATACCAGGGTGGGGGCGTGAGAGACTTTAAAATCCCAGTCCTCTCCCTGCAGCCTCTATTGATAGGTGTGCCACGGCTGACGTTTAGCAGGCTGTCTCCTGGAGATTGCAGCCTGGAGATGGCTGTGAAGTGGGTTGTGTCTGCAGGCTTTGACTAGCTCTGTTACTGCCAGTTCTTGTAAGCCCTGCCAGCTAAAAAACTTCCCCTCTGTTCTCCCATCTCCTAGGAGTAACTTTTAAATTTTGTTCTGTAACTGTGATTTTTCTTATATTGCATTTTTTTGTTATTATTTAGTCTGCTTTTAAGACTTTGTCCTTGTATTAAAATATGTAAAGACTCGTCAATCTTTAGACAAGTCTCTGGCTTCTTCTATGCTCTGCTTAAGTAAAAGCATTGGAGAAAAACCTCTTATTCCTGTTAGGAACTTGCTTGTGTCCGCTTTCCTCCCCCTTGACTTCCTTCAGTCAAAAGGAGAAGAAGAAAAAGTCCCAGATACTGACACTAGCTTCTGGATCCCTTTTTAGTCAGCTCCTATAAAGCAGTTTACTATCTACAAACTAGTGAACTGCCTTTGTGGGTTTTTCCTGTCAAACCTGGCAGGACCACAGGCTGTTCCATGAATATTGGCAGATGCCTTCATAACCTGAAAGTCAGACCGTTAAAAAACCTGCATCTGTACTGAAACTGGTTTTGTAAAATGCCTGGTGAGAGAGCTGAGAGATCTAGATCCCATTTCTTTGGGTTTAATTATAGATGGAGTGGGAGTGGGTTATGCTGTGGCTGTAAATTGGGGTGGGATGTTGCAAGAGTCATAACCATAGCTTGTCTCTTGCATCCAGGAGCGTTTTGGGTCGGGACAGATTCTGCCCCCACTGGGCTGAGCACGTGCCTGTGAAGAATCCCAAGGGACCCAAACAGCTCCCATCCGCTCTGTCTCCCTTTTGGAGACATTTTGCATTTCCCTAACCACTTTTAAAGATTAATATTTTATTTATTTCTATTAAAGCATATTTGAAAACATTTGTGTATGTATCAAATTTATTTCCTAATTACTTCATTATTTTTGAGCAGTCATTACTTGAATTTTTAGAAGTCTGTTCATAATTAAATGATGTATTTGCACAAGTCTGGTCTCCTCTATGGTAAATGTCTTACGTATTGGGTAAATTCAAGCTCTCTTTGCTTAGTTTCAGTAGAAGGTCTGTTTGTACCCAAGATGACTTTTTGCAGCACATGGAAAAAGCTTGTGTTTGAGAAATGATCATAGAATCATAGAATCATAGAATGGTCAGAGTTGGAAGGGACCTTAAAGATCATCGAGTTCCAACCCCCCTGCCATGGGCAGGGACACCTCTCCCTAGAGCAGGTTGCTCAAAGCCCCATCCAGCCTGGCCTTCAGAAGACTAAATAGTGAAGTTTTTTCTGTTTTAATTCTTGAATTGTAGTTTACACGGGCCTTCTATAGATGCCAGTGGTAAAATAAGCTTCATAAAGTGTTCTGCCCTGACTTTTTGTGCTTTTTTTTTTTCTTTTAAATTCCCTATCTCTTTTTTCCCTAGGTCGGCTGTGCTGTATGACTGCAGAAACCCACAGGATAACCATCGGACGTGGCGGTTTAGCGGTCAGGTTGAAAGAGTCACCTGGAATCATTTTTCACCTTGTAATTTCTTAGTGAGTACACGCTCTTCTGTTCTTGCTCTGTTGGCTGTTGCCATTTCACTTAACCTGTATTTTTGTGTTCATAATGTTTCTGAATGGTGTAATGGAGCTGATGAACAGTTGGACTGTTGGTGTTGCTTATTGTAAAAATGCCGTGTGCAGAAGGATGGCTTTAGGTAGTTTCTTCAACAAGTATCTAGAGACCAGCTGCTTATTTGGTATCTTCATTATGACAGTAGAAAAGCAATTGATGACAGGGCTTTTTCACTCCAGAGGTGGCATCTTTGCCATGTTGTTACAGCATTCAGTGGCTGCAATCTGTTTTCCTTTGCATAGTTGTTGTTGTGTTTCATGTAGTGAGGCAATTGCAGCAGAGAAGTAGCTAATTAGAATCATAGAATCCTAGAATGGTTAGAGTTGGAAGGGACCTTAAAGATCGTCAAATTCCAACCCCCTGCCATGGGCAGGGACACCTCTCCCTAGAAGAGGTTGCTCAAAGCCCCATCCAGACTGGCCTTGAACACTTCCAGGGATGGGGCATCAACAACTTCCCTGGGCAACCTGTTCCAGTGCCTCACCACCCTCACAGTAAAGAACTTCTTCCTAATATCTAATCTAAATCTCCCCTCTTCCAATTTAAAACCATTACCCCTCGTCCTGTCACTAGACTTCCTGACAAAGAGTCCCTCCCCAGAATTACAACCAAACTCCTGGATATTAATTCAATGTTTCACTTGAGCGCTAGAGGGCAGCGTCCTCCTGTCTGAATAGAGTGAAAATACTTTGATTTTGTGGAGATTGTTATAATAAAACTTTGAAAGTAAACCAGATCCTTTTTTTTATTATCTCAATGGCTGCCTAGTTCTCCTTTGCTTTGTGTGTACAGCCAACAAAAGCAGTTGCTCAGTTCTGCTGGATTTATGATGTAGATCTCCCTCGGTATAACCACACTTAGCTTTGCACAGGGCTATTAAGCAGCCACTGGATGGCTCCAGAAAATATGAACCTGACAGTTAAGGGACTAAGGGCTCTGTATTTCACTGTCTAACGTGAGAGCCAAGCAACCATTTTCAGAATACAAGGTAAAAAATGTGTTCAGGATTAAGTCTTCCATATAAATCCCTGCAGCACAGTTGAGGTCTGTGGAATAGCTCAGGCACCATCAGCAGGGAGTCTGACTCCGGGGATGCAGAACTGTGTACCCTGTGCAGGGTGCCCTACTGAGAAGCAGGGTAAGGCTGTTTGAAATCACAGGGATTTACTACGGGGTGGGTATTATTATACCTGGAGCACTGTGTCCAGTTCTGGAGTCCTCAGCATAGAAAGGACATCGAACTGTGGGAACAGGTCCAGCGCAGGGCCACCAAGATGATTAGAGGGATGGAGCACCTCTCCTATGAGGACAGGCTGAGAGAGCTGGGACTGTTCAGCCTGGAGAAGAGAAGGCTCCGGGGAGACCTTAGAGCAGCCTTCCAGTATCTGAAGGGAGC
>VXBW01003570.1:410749-434557 GCA_013400375.1 Thinocorus orbignyianus
ATGATTCTCTGATTCTATTTCATAGGAGGGTTTTTGTTGTTCTTTTGTTTTTGTTTTTTTTAAATGAGTGACTACAGCTGTTTGTTTTTAAAATGTTGTGGTTCCCTTAGGCAAGCACAGAGGACGGCTTTGTGTACTGTCTGGATGCTCGTTCTGATAAACCACTGTTTACTCTGAAAGCTCACGATGAAGAGGTGTCAGGTAAATTGTGTGTGTGTTGCCTTTGTCCCCAGTAGTGAGGCACATCTGGAAGATGTCTTTAGCTGATACGACTGAGGTGGTAGCGATTCCTTGCTTAACAGATAAGAGTTGTGCATACTAATGGTGGGTAGCTGCTGTGTGAAATGAATCTCTGCTCAGCAGCCGTTGTGAGCAAAGTATTTTAACAACGGTGAACTTTTCCTGGTGAATGTCATGAACATCAAAACAGGTCTATTCACTTGGGACACACTCTCTGTGGTTTTTTTGAGTATGGGAGAACAAAAACTATGCAATCTGGTCCAGGATTATGAACTATAATGTTTACCTCCTCTGCCTGTAATTATTTTATACTGACATTTTATTCAGGTTTTCACACTGCCTCCCTTAGGCTACTTTAATTATTTGAGCTTCTAAAAAGCAGCCTGAAGCACCTGTTCAGGTGTCTAAAATGAGATCATAGACACCTTACAGCAGCCTTTCAGTATTTGAAGGGAGCTACAGGAGAGCTGGAGAGGGACTGTTTGTCAGGAAGTGTAGTGACAGGACAAGGGGTAACAGTTTTAAATTGGAAGAGGGGAGATTGAGATTGGATATTAGGAAGAAATTCGTTCCTGTGAGGGTGATGAGGCACTGGAACAGGTTGCCCAGAGAAGCTGTGGCTGCCCCATCCCTGGAAGTGTTTAAGGTCAGGCTGGATGGGGCTTTGAGCAACCTGCTCTAGGGAGAGGTGTCCCTGCCCAGGGCAGGGGGTTGGAACTTGATGATCTTTAAGGTCTCTTCCAACTCTGACCATTCTATGATTCTATATGAATATACCCCCATCACCTTGCATAGCAAAAGAGATGGTCTTTGGCAAACAAATGGAGAAGACTGCCAGGGGAAGCCAGATTATGTGAAGCAAGAAGCAGAACAGTAGCATCTCTCTGCTGTTACTTTTGTGTGATTGAGAGCCAGAATAAGTCTACACGCTGCTGGCTTGCTGTCATGACAGGGAGCAGTGGCAGCATGAAACTTTCATCGACTTTTTGCTCCTTTGTGCTGGAACAGAGTTTAGTGTGAGAGGAATACTGGGTTTGTTCACATGACTTTGCTTCAAAATGTATCCTCATCTCTGTGAAATAGCGGCTCCCCGGTGCCCTCACACTGCTGCCCTCTTCATCTTCCAGGGCTACAGCTAAGCAGCCAGATCAAAGGGTGCCTTGTGACATCATCTGCTGACAAATACGTGAAAATCTGGGATATCCTGGGAGACAGACCAAGTTTAATCCATTCCAGGGCTATGAAAATGGTAAAGTAATATTCACTTCTTGATTCTGAGAAGTTTTATACGTAAACTATGGCTGCTTATTCTTGTCTGTCTAGCTTGACTCTTGTTTTACCTAATTTAACATCTTTTGGGGGTGTGTGAAAAATCCCATCTATGTATTCTGGGTAGATCGTTCTCATTAGAGCGCAGTGTTCAGCTCGACATGCAGTTGGCAGGCTGCTAAAAGCCTCACACCTGAACACCAGATACAATGTTCTGAGCAGAACTTAGAGGTGACTCCAGTGGGCATCTGCCATTCAGAGTTGTGATCTGTTTGTAATTAGCAGCTTTTAAGATTCCATCTTTACAAAATAAGCTTCAGAAGGCTTAAATTTGCTTAAAAATGCTTTTTCAGATGACAGATTCACTGTAGGATGGTATTTAAAAGAAGAAAATAAAATCCTGCTCACTCTTCCTCCTCTGCAGGGTGCCCTATTCTGCGCATCTTGCTGCCCCGACTTCCCCTTTGTTTTCGCCTTCGGAGGAGAGCGGGACGGGCTGCGCGTCTGGGATATAAGCAAGATCTCTGCAGGTAACGTTCTCATTTCTCTGAATGTTGTGGTTCTCCCCTCGCCCCCAGGCTGTATTTGTATTTTCGTAACGTATTCTGGTCTTAGAGAAACTGTAGGCTAATATTTTTAAATGCCCCAAGACTGCATTTGTGTTGACCTTTTCAGCTTCAAAAAACGTGGGGTTTTCCCTCACTGGGGGAACTCTGTTTGCCACGTAATTTATTTTCTTGTAGCTGAAATATAACACCTGATTTCTTGTAATACGGATGTTTTGCTTTTCTCATCATGTTCCTGGTGTAATCAAGTGTCACATTTTTTGAGTAGTTGTAGGAACAACAGCGAGGACTGGTTTTGATCACTTGTTGTAGCCTCTTGTAACTAAATGGCATGAGTTTTTAGAGGCTTTTAAGCACTTGGTGGAAGCCAGAGAGACTAAAACCAGAAATAAATTATGTAATGTTCCACTCTACAAAACTCATCCATTTCACAGCACTTAGGTACAGGAATTATGCACGAGGGAAACCTTTAAGAGATGCTCTCGGGGAGGAAAACCAGGACTTGTAATTTAAGTGGCGTGTGCGGGAGATTGTTCAGAGGCATGAACCTCAGCTCCCTGCTCGGGGCAGGGGGAAAAGCTTTTAAAATTGCACCAGATTAGGATTTCCATTCCGTGACTTTTCTCTCCTGCAATTCACCGTGCTGTACCTCCTGTCTCTGCGACAGGAGGGTGTAAGCAACCCCCTCTCTGTGTTGCAGTGAATGAGGCTTTTGGAAACAGAGAAAGACACATTCTGGCAAGCGCCGGCTCTGCACCTTCCAGCTCCACGGCCAGCAGCAGCAGCAACGATTCGGAGACAGCAATGGAATCGTGATGGATCAAACATCACAAAATCAAAGTCATTAATGGGACTATGGCTAATGTGTGTTCTACAAACCCCCCTGTTCGGTGAGAGTTCACAGCAATTACTTTTGTCTTGCAATCTGCAGGCTGCTTCATCTCAAAGAAACGTGATGACGTGGTTAATCTCCAAGGGAGCAGCTCTGAGTTCCTGCCTCTGTTACCAGCTTTGAAAGCTGAAATCACTTGGTTTTGCCTCAGGTTAGAAACAGGGGCTACTCTGTGTAAAGCTGACATATAAAATGAAGCAGCATCCTGCTGCTACCAGAAGTTTGTTGAACACGGCAGAGAAGGGAAATACCTTCTAAGGGCATCAGGAAAAATACTTCAGGCAGCAGTTGGGTAATAAACAAACAAAAGCTGAATTAAACGACAAGTGTGCATAGATAATTTATCCATACTTTGAGGCTAGATTTACAGATTCCAATACAGATTTTAAGAGTTCTTCTATTAACTTTTTTTAAATATTAAAAATATTTCTTGGGCACTAAGTTGTAATGTCTTGAATAGAATCCTGCAATATATTTCTAACACCTCAGCTCACCAATATCAATATCCCAGCTCTAGCCCATCAAGGGTTTGTTTTCCCTGGTTGCACAGCACCTGAAGCTTACTGACACTGCATGTGTGCTGGGTTTTTCCTCAAGCTCCAAATGTAATGTATATAATTTGGATTGAAATAAGGAACTACTACTCGGAAGAGGATGAGGGACTGTTAAGAGACAAAGGGAGGGAATGGATCTCAACTGGTCCCTGTTGCTGGTGAAAGCCATCCATGTTACATACTCATGTTCTTACCTCCTCCCAGCCATTTCTGCCTGAAACCTGAAGGCGTGGAGGAACACTTTTGAGTATCAGCTTAACCACTGACTTAAACCCTTCTTTTAAAGCATCAGGAACCTGGTCAAGGAACGTCACTCAATTTCCCCACCTCTAAAATGAACACCCAAGTGCCTTACCCCACGCCAGAAGTTAAATGATACTGTAAATGCTCCTGTGGAGTGCATGGAAGGTGGGCAGGAGCTGGAAAGCTTTAAAAATGCCCTGGGAAGGAAAGCAGCTGGGATCAAAGCAGCTGCAGTGTCAGTGATTGTAGGTGACAGGATCTTAGCACTGCTTCCTTCCCTCCCCCATTGTAGCTCCTCCTGGTGATGTAAAGCAGATGTGTGTCATCGGTGCAAGGTGCAGGTGGGGAAGAGGCAGGGCTGGAGGTTTCTTTTCCAACCCTTGTAGCAAGTGGCTGCTTCTAAATCCAGTTCAGCTGTCTCTAGTGTGGTTGGCGCAGGCGTTTCACGTGGCGCTGAAGGAACCAAGAACGTTTTGGATGTGTTGGGGTTCCTGCCTCTGCCAAGGAGAGGTGGGCAGTGCAGACAATGTATAAACAACTGGGTTTTTTGAAGCTTAAGAACCTCTCTTTGAGTGCTCTCTGCTGAAAAGCTGCAGTTTTTTCAAAGCTTTAATTTGAAATAAATGCTTCATATGAAGTCCTCTGAGGGTTCTAATTTCTCTTCTCTCTACCTTTGGTAATAATTGGCACTGCAGCTCTCTAGAGTTGGACTCTATGATCTTAAAAGGTCTTTTCCAACATAAATGATTCTGTGGTTTCAAGTTGCTTTTTGATGTAGGAAGAAATTCCATTACTGCAAGCAACACCACTCTCCCTTGACTACACAGAAGCCCTCAACCTGTGTTTCTGGAGCTTTCTATTCGCATACTGATTGATCTCAGAGGGTGGGCGCTGTGCATTTTGGGGTTTGAAGAACCCCGGGTGCTCTTTAGGAGAGTGTACAGGGAGATACACAACTGTCCTTCAGCCATTCAGGGCAAGAACTGCAGCCTCTCTCAGAGGGAACCCTCCAGCTACCTTGTCAGAGCAGAGAGCTCAGCTCACTGTTCTTTTGCAGCACACCCAGAGGAGCCACACGGCAAATCTACAAGGGTTACAAACCGGTTCTTACCTGTGCCTGTTCATGGAGGTGCCCCGGCCCATAACCTTGTCCCAGGAAAGCTTGGGAGAAGCAGATGATGAGAAAGTGGAGTTTCTCTTAGCATCGTTACTAGAAATAGCAGCTTTGTTTTCAGTTGTGTAAATATGAAAAAAAAAGAACATTAGAAAAGAGCCACATTTTTAATTTTTTCAAAAGAAAGCAACCAAATGAAATACATCTTCATTCCATAAATAATATTAGCAGCAAACCCTCCCATCATTCCAGGTGGCAAAAGGTTTACAGCACACGTAACACATACTGTAAACACGGCCCCGGCCTCTGTAAGCCTCTTCCTTACTGAGTCTACACAGTCTTCACCTCTTCCCTGCTTACCTGTTCCTGGGAACTAGAGTGAGAAGAGGCAAGAACTGTTCTCCAAAAGCCAATGTTTGTTTTCTATAGTGGGGTAATTAATTGCTTTGTCTATAGAATGGTGATTTCATTATTTTTTTTAAACCAAAACTTTTTTTTTTTCAAGAAGGAAACCTGAGCATTGACAAATCTAATTTGTGCCAAACCACATCCTTCAGTTAAAAAGGCCTAAAAAGCAAAATACATCAACTGCCACTACATTTGTTTGGGTTTTTTTTCTTATTGTCATGGCTTTGGCAGTTAAGGACAGTCGGCTTACAGGTCCCTGCAATCTCTCAACTACGTTTCTGGTTTGTGGCTCTTTACTCAAAGGGCTATGCAAGGTGTGTCGCGTATCCCGGCACTGGATGGATTAATCTGAGTGATTTGGAAAAGAAGTATGCACAGTGTGTGTGGAAAAAAATCTTGCCTCACGCTTCCTTCTTAGCAACTCTTCATTTGTATGTGCATGATCCCTTCTCGTTCGGTGTTTTGGTGACAGAGTTTATGAAGTGGCTGTAGCACAGAGACCAAAACAGAAGGAAAACTCCTACTCGACATACGCTGTTGACTGAGGAAACAAGGACGAGTTTAGGTTGGTTTTTTTTTCCTTCCCCGGTTTTAACATCCAAGAAAATTTCCCTCTCTTTTCTTCATTTGTGTCCAGAGAGAGCATCACCTGTTGAATAGACTCCATTGTTAATCCTACAGTCTTCAGTCCTCATAGAGTCTATTAATTCCTCCTCTGAATCCTCGTCCTCTTCCTCCTCTGGGGCTGACAGGCTGGACGTGGGGCCTTTACATATTTTCAAGTGGCGAGTGAGGTGATATTTGGTGAGATAAGCCTTGGAGCATTTTTCACAGACATAGTCCCTCTTTCCTTCATGTGAATTGAGATGCTTCTTCAGGTGATTTGTCCTCAGAAACAGCTTGTCACACTTGGGGCACTTGATCTGCCGTTCTCTGCAAGGCAAGGGGAAAAGTGACAGTTTGCTCCTGCCGCAGGGCAGCTGACCCTGTGTTAAATACTGGGATTAAATACTTTCAGTATAGCTGAAGGAAATGTCTAGAAATAACAGCACCGAAGCATAAACGCTGCTCAGTTTTCTCTCAGGCAGCACATACACAAAAGCCCCTTTTCTCTGCCCCTGCACCATCACTCGCAAAATTGCTTTTCGGATTAAGCACTAGCTTGCAACCAACTGTTTTTCTTTCCTGATGATAAATTAAAGAAGAAAGAACTCTGCCAGGGTTTTGTTTGTTTCTTGCGTAAGACCAAACTCTGGTTACGCTCGGTGTTTTGGCAGAGGCAGAGACGTTGCCATGGTGGAAAGGTCAGCCTCCCTCCTTCTCTCCCTGGATAAACGGCAGGGGGGGAACCCCAAAAAAGAAAACAAAGCTGCCAACTGTTAAGAACCCTCCGTCTGTAAACGCTAGGCAGAGGCTCACCAGACTGCAACAATCAAATTCTGTAGATGACTCTGCAAAACACCTCCCAGCAGCAGCGCTCCTGGCTCTAGCTGTAAGAACAAGCAGCAAAGCAAGTCTGCCTGTCTCCCTCGCTCGCAGCAGCTGCGCTGTGCTGTCTCCCAGGCAGCCTGACAGAAGCAACAATCGATGCCAAGTGAGTACAAGAACCAGATGCTGAAAACAGAAATCAGCAGAGGGACGAGCTTTGGGCAAGCAGCCTTTGAGGGAGGACCTTGGATTGGAAATAACTAAACAGGATGGAGAAATTCTAACAGCTAAAAGGGAAAAATCTTGCCTGGCAGAGAGCTCAGAGGCTGGGAGAAACGTTTAGGTAACTGATGGAAGACCTGGGGCTGGGAATCTGCCCTCATCATGGGCATCTCCCTGCAGGAGGAGCAGGGGACTAAGTGCATGAGTGAGACTTGGGGAGAGCAAAGAGCTGGGAATGGCTGCACCCCATCCCTTGTGCAGAGGGAGACGTCACTAACAAGCCACTAAGTGAGGATGGCATTGAGGAGCTTATCATTTTTCATCATTCTGCTGGGACGTGGAAACAGTTCTCAGCAGAGAACTACGTGCAAATCAACTAATCCCCCTTTTCAAAAGGATGAGCGCTCCAGAATGCTGTTTCACATCCCAGGTGCACGCCTGGAATCTACTGTGTCATTAAAATATTGCGAACCCTAGACTAGGAGGACACCTTCAGCCAGTAACGAGGAATTTGTCCGGATTGACTTCCCTGTCGTTTTAGAGGATGAACCTATGCTCCCCCAGTCCGAACTCTTTGCAAACTAGAGACTCCCTCTTAGGGCTTTCAGCTTCCTTATTTATTGTCCTGGCTGTCCTGGACTTCCTGGGAGATGACTTACTGCGTGTGGGTGAGTACGTGCTGCTTGAGGTCCTGCCTCCGCATGAAGAGCTTTTCACAGTAATCACACTTGAGGTTCTTCTCCCCGGTGTGGATGACCATGTGTGATTCCAGGTGAGCCTTCTGGGTGAAGGATTTGTCGCAGAGGGTGCAGCGGTAGTTCTTCTGACCTGGGATTACAGACACACACCCGCACATTGACAGTCAGTGTCCCAAGAAATATGGTGAGCAAACAAGCCTGGCCAATTCTGAGAAATAAATGTTTACACTGAAGAAAGGCAAATTCTTTGTAAGCAGCACCCGTTTCCTCCTGCAGCTCCTTTAGACTTGGCATAAACACCTAGCCAGTTACATTCTAGATTCAGCTATGCAAAAAAACAGGCATCTGACTTTAATTAATTATCCCCAAAGTTTTTCATCCCTCGTCCCATGCCCCCAGACCAAAAAACCCACTTCATGCTACTGTTTTGAAGCACTGAGCCCTTCATGTGATGCACGGTTCTGTGCTCTGTCCTTCTAATCGCCACCCATTCCTCTTCCTCCAGTGCCCATGGGCAGTCAGCCACCCCTGCAGGGTAAGGCTTTCTGCTTCTTCTCTGCACCCACTGTGCATCCCTGTTCTGTGCACCAAAACGTCACCAGTGGACTTGAAAATTTTCCAGCGAAGAGATCCAGGCAAACACTTCTCAAGGCTAGGCTTATCCGAGATGAATTCTCGAGAAAAATAACGGAAGCCTCCTTTGTAACTGTAACCATGGTAGCCATCAAGTTACTGTGCAGAAGTACATCCCCATCTCCACCCATTTCCCACAGGAACTGTATCTGCTGCCTGACCAGTCCTCAACCACATTTGATGCACTGCACTGCCTTTGTCCAGAAAAACAGGTTCTTATCTAACAAACCCACAGGTTCAAAGCTCGCTGGTGCTTCAGTAATCCTGTTTTATCCCATTTTTTCCCGCTTATCTATAGTTTTTTCCATTATTCTTTGCAAGAAATAGTTTAAAGCCCCCCCACACCACTCAGGCATAAGTTGGAAGACCACTTGAATCCCTATCCCACCGATTATTCCATGGTCACGGACACCACATTGGTACTTAACAGTTTATTAAAACTGCTCACTCCTGAGCGTGCAGCTGCCTGAACTGAACTTCCAGTTTTATCCCCTTTCCAGCTCTGTGATTTGCAATCTAATTCCCAACTACTACTTCAACCTTTGAAAAAAGAGGCAAAGATATCCACACTACCTGTTGCTGTCCTGTACTTGACCTTCACCTTCTACCCTATCCTCACGCTGTGTTAAATCCATTCCTGGATTGTATTTTCTCTCTTCTTACACAGCTGAAAAATCTTTCACTATTTCCTTTTCCTCTTTTAGCACTTGTCTGCGGCCAGTTTTTACCTCCAAAGCCTCTAGGGACACCCAAACGCTCACAGAAGTCAACGGCACATTCAGACTTCAGTCTTGTTGAGTGACAGAGCCGAGCCTTGGCCGCAGCAATCTGACCCCACAGCCACCAATTTCAGTCTTGTGCCATTTCCTTACGATGAGAAACAATTCAAGTAGGAATGAGGAGAAAACTCTCAGCCCCACATTTAAGTAGACATTTGTCCACCTTATGAGCTCTCAAACCCAGCTGGCTTTTTCTCCAGAGCAGAAGGGAGCCCTTGATTTATCACAGCTGCCAGCACTGGACTTGCTGTGTGGGAATGAAGGTTTTCTGTCCCCCAGATGAAGGCTGACAATTCTTCCCAACTGGAATGAACTTCAACTCAGCAAATGCATTTAGCCATGGCACAATCAGCCAGAACACACGTCTACATACTGTCCTATAAGCACTCACACCACTGGACCCAGTGCAGTCCTATCCCACGCCAACCAGCACTCTCTCAGGCACATCCCAGGCATTAGGTGGGGTCAGCACGGACTAGAGATCATTCCTACAGTCAGGATGCTGCCATTCTTAGAAAGGCAGGTCAAGGGAGGTGATGTTCCCTCTACTCTGCTCTTGTGAGACCCCACCTGGAGCACTGCATCCAGTTCGAGGGTCCCCAGTATAAGAAAGACATGGACCTGGTGGAATGGGTCCAGAGGAGGGCCATAAAAATGATCAGGGAGCTGGAGCACCTCTTCTGTGAGGACAGGCTGAGAGAGTTGGGGTTATTCAGCCTGAAGAGAAGGCTCCAAGGAGACCTTATTGCAGCCTTTCAATACTTAAAAGGGCCTTAAAAGAAAGATGGAGATTTTTTATCAAGGTCTGTAGCGACAGGACAAGAGGGAATGGGTTTAAACTGAAAGAGAACAAATTTCAATTGGATATAAAGAAGAAATTTTTTTACAATGAGGGTGGTGAGACACTGGAACACATTGCCCAGAGAAGCTGTGGATGACCCACCACTGGAAGCGTTCAGGGTCAGGTTGGATGGGGCTTTGAGTGACCTCATCTAGTGAAAGATGTTCCTGCCCACGGCAAGGAGTTGGACTAGACGATTTTGGTTTTTGAAGGTCCTTTCCAACCCAAAACATTACACAATTCTACGTTTCTAAGAGCTTAGATTTATGGACATAAGCTAAGGACATCCCAGCTGGCCAAGGCATCAGAGAAAACAGGTCCTGCCCTGATGGTTTAGTAGCAGAGGCAGCTCTACAAAGTCCCCAGCCCTTACCTGTGTGTATCTTGAGGTGTGTCCGTAAGTTGCTGGGATCACTGAAAGCTTTGCTACAGAAATCGCACTTGTGCGGCTTCATGCCCATGTGGCCCATGAAGTGGACGTGGAGCTTGGAAGGGGAGATGAAGGCCTGGGGGCACATGGAGCACTTCCACTTCCTCTCCTTGCCGTGGCCTGGCCCGTGGCTGCTGCTGTGCCCCTGGCTGGGGAGGTGGCTGTGAATATGGCTGCTCAGATGGGCCTTGAAGTCCGCATAGGAAGCGCATTCCTTCCCACAGTGGCAGATGTGCACATCCGGATGTTCAGGGACACCTTTGGGCACAAAACCATCACTTTTAAGGAGGCACAGCAAGGCCTAACAGAGTGTGATCCATGTTAACACTCTGTCTGTGGTAGCAAAGGCAGCTGGACAGATTTTCACTCCTATCCGTTCCTTTCAGCTCTTTTAGGTAGGCCATTTCAAATGTTGTGGAGAGCAAGACTTCAGAATGGTTTTGAGCACAGCTCCACCAAACCTGAACTATCACAACCAAAAGTGGGAGAAGATAGGAACACCTACAGCCAGCAAAACTCCCTTAGCACTAGATGGAGACGAACAGAGGAAAACCAACCCTTTTTCTTTTAAACTGTGATCATTTGCTCCTGATTAGTGGAATGAGATAGCGAAATGTTTCTTTGAAATGACCAATTCTCATGTAATCATGAAATGGGAAAGGAAACGATGACGTGCAGCCTCGGAACTGAGAAGGAATGTAATGCACTCCCAAGGCTCAGTGCCCTGAGATGGCACTAAAAGGAAATTCAAGCTGAGTCCACCCTGCGAAGCCAACAACGAGGAGCCCTTACGTACCAAGCTGCCGTGCGTAGTCCCGACTGTAATAAAAGAGAAGCTCGTGTTCAGGTGGGATGTCCCGAGAGGTGCAAAAGTAGATCTTTCCATCGTGAGGATAAGCTACCAGATTCTGCTCTTCCCGGTTCCTACAGCGATAATGAGAGTTATGAGAAAAAGCCCTCCAGAAATACTGACTTTTTGAGAAAGGGGGGGAAAAAGAAAAGGAAATTCCTATAAATAGGTAATGAGAGGACCTCAATGCTTGTCAGCACATTATAAAAACCTCCTGTCTGTCACTTCTGTCCTTCTTTATTAAAGGAAAGTAAAGGAAAACTGGACCCTCAGAGCCAATCTGTTCCACCAACAGATACATTTTTCACACCTCTGCAATATCTTGCTGAGAAAATTATTAATAGACATTGGAGTGGGCTGAGAGAAGAGGGTTTATGATCTCTGAAGAAACTACAAAAATATATATATTTTTCACATTAAGCCCCTTAAGAAACAGAGAACGTATGAGGAAAAAATAAGTATCAGTAAAGCAAAATTATCTTAAAAAATAACTCTCAAAGAGTTTCCAAGATGTGGTAATTCATATTGTTATCATTCTGTGATAATTCTTCCAAAGCTGTATCTTGCACGTTTGTTCCTAGAATCTGAAACCAGCAGAACCTCTACCCCACTGCAATCGGGGATCAAGCATTAACTTCTTGACTCCTGCATATAGGAGCAATAAAATTAATTGCAGGGGAAACCTATTTCATGTCACAGTGCCACAGGGAAAGGTTCAGCCTTCTCAGTGGACCATACACGGAGCAATGCTGCAGCCAGTCTGGCTAGTTCTCATTGCAGGCTCCAGGAAGCCTGAAAAGGACAGCTCATGTGAGCTGTGAGAGCTTGGAACTTGGCCAAAAGAACTCAGTGACACTTTGCCAATAAATATTAAAATCAAGAAGACAATCAATATCATCTTCACAGATGTTTCCAAAAGGAATGGGACAGATGGAAGGCAATAACAAGGTAATACGGAGTAAGCTAATGTAAGAACTTGGTTTAAATCTGTGCAACAATAGAAATGAAGTACGTGGGGCAGGTCTGGAGCTGGTTTACTACAGCATGTGTACTGGTTTGCCCATAACATTCTCTGAGCATCACTGGGTGCTCTGTTTCATTCTCCCCACCAGTCCAAGATGCCTAGGTAACTTCTGAAGCTCCCTTGGTCTGAGTTCATCACCCATCTGAGCGATCAGTGCAGCAGAGCACATTGTCCAGCACAGTCCCCTATGAGCCTGCAGCTCAGACTCCGAGCTACTCCGCACAGTACAAGTGGTTCTCACCTGGCTTTGCGTACAAACATCATCCAGTTACATTCATTTTCATCAGTTGTAATGACACAGAACTCCAGGACACCGTTGTGATAGATCTGCCAGGAAAAACAAATGCAATCTTAGGACAAAACACAGCAACAAATGCAGCGAAAACCAGTTTCTTACGTTATAGGAGAGGATGTGTTTATCTCGAATGAGCCAGGAGGTCTCCACTGCCATTGCAAAGACCACAGCCCTGTTCTTACTTTCCCCATCACACAGGAATCTCGACCTCTCTGCTTCCCAGAAGGTTAGAAAAACTGTTTATCAGCACCTTTCCCATACACCATGTTTAGCTCCCAGCAGAAATGGATTTGGCTGCTTTTCTCACCAGCCAAGTCTGGCAAATAATACCTGGGCAAACAGCACGTGTTTTATTTATATAGACCAATTTTACTTTCTCAACATGAAATGATGTGAAAAAGAAAGCTTTAAAGCAGCTTTCCTACAACAAACTCATCACCTGGGGGAACTTTCAATAAACAGTGATACAAAACAAACAAACAAGTTCTGCCTAGCAATTCACAGAATCACAGAATGATACGGGGTTGGAAGGGACCTCTGGAGATCATTCAGTCCAGCCCCCCTGCCAAACCAGGTCCTCCTAGAGCAGGTTGCACAGGAACTTGTCCAGGCGGGTTTTGAAAGTCTCCAGAGACGGAGACTCCACCAGCTCCCTGAGCAGCTTGTTTCAGTGCTCTACCACCCTTAAAGTGAAGAAGTTCCTCATGTTTAGACAGAACTTCTTATGGACAAGTTTGTGCCCATTTCTTTTTGTCATCTCACTGGGCACCACTGAAAAAAGACTGCCCTCTTCCTCTTGACACCACCCTTTAAGTATTTATAGGTGTTGACCCAATTCCCCCTCAGCCATCTCTTCTCCAGACTAAAAAGACCCAAATCCCTCAGCCTTTCATTCACGCACAACCTCTGCTGCAGCTCCACACAAATACTAGAAACCACACACAGCCCTTTAAAAGAAAAGGTATTAAAGAAGTTTGTTGTTCTTCAGGATTGATTACCTGCTTATTAGATGGCATGCAGCTCTGCTATGCTGATACTAAGTGTTCATCAATGAAACTGCACTGATTTTCATTTTTGGCAGGGATGATAATGTTAAAGCTGCTGTGCCACATGGTGGCTTTCATCAGATAAAGCCAGGCCTGCAGACTCTGAGAGCCAAAATAGTCACTGACCTTCCAGATGTGACTGGCTGCTTTGTCTGTCCAGCCAGCCACCTCCAGAGAATGGCTCTGCTGCCCGATCAAAGGTCCAAAACAAGTCCTTACAGGAATGGTTTCTCGGGTCCACACACCTATCAGCAGAAGACCAAAATCTGCAGAAATCAATTATTTAAACAACTAATCATGCGTAACAAAGAGGTGGGAGGTTTATGAGGTAACGCACCAAGGGTAATATCTAGGCAAAAGATCATCAAAGCTTCTACTTCACATATGAAACACACCTAAAGCAGAGAAAAGAACCACCACCACCACATGACACTACTGGGAGCCGCTTTGCTTTAATTACAAGTATTTATTTGGTTTGTCAAAAGCAAGTAATTTACTTTTTAGTAAGCTACAGAACTAAGATCCTAGCCACCTGTACCAATTAAAGCTTTCATGGCACTTTCTGCAGAAGCAGAAAATACTAGTTCCAGTAACTACATTTCGCCTACCTAATCCCCAGGAATTTCCAGAATTGTTGCTGGGCATTGTTAAGCAGCTTCTGCATTTCTCCCCAGAGGCAGCTGTATTTCTGTCATGGGCAGAGGGATTCCTGCATGTATATTATTTATTATTAAACATTCATATATATATATATATAGGTCTACATGAATACACTGAATAGCCTTTAGGAAGGAACTGGAAACTAGTGCAGCTGGAAAAGAACAGATTTAATCTACCCTCAACAAGCAGCATCACTAAGCAAGCCAATAATCACATTCTCCTCAAGCCTTCAGATCCTTAGAGTATTCTGTACACTGTACTCTTCGATTTCCAGGTGACAATGGTATGACACACAGTAACAAGGTCCACATCCAATGACAAGGTCACAGTCTACATACCAAATGTAAATGGGAAGAGGGAAAGGAAAAGAAAAAAAAAAGAAAAGAAAAAAAAGAGGCACTTGTGATTAAATCTCCAATGAGAGTATCCAGAAGATCCACAGGTAGCAAACCAAGCTGATGAAGAAGCAGACAGAAATCTCCTCCGTAATTTTTAATTGTTACCTTCCCCGAAACTCCAATTGCTGACATTTCCTTATCAAATCTGTGCCTGTGCTGTTTAGCACACAACAAAAATAAACACCATACCTTCCTTGTGCTTGACATATTAAGTGTTTCAGTAACACTCTGTGGCAGTACCCTTAGAGTCCAGCTGAAGTCTAAGCAGTAACCAGAGGACAAGAATCTCTTGCACAGTGTAAGTCAGGGTGATTACAGAAGAGAGAACCACCTCTCTATTGCAGTGTTCCTTTCCCACATTAAATTCCCTAGGCTTTTTGATTTCAGGCAATGACAGTATTTCAAACTGCTGCACAGAAATGTATGGAAATCTGATCCTTACCCGCTTCAGCTCCCATGATAGACTGCCGGAGGACAAGCTGTTTAGGGAGAGAAAGCCTGGCTCGGCTCTCTATCGGGGTGTCAGGGACAAAGGTGACGGGCCCGTGATCTGGGCAGTCTGATGGATATGCCTTGTCACACAGCGTGCACCCTGCAGAGAGGGGAAGGGATAACAGAGATTAAAAAGATGCAACCGCCCCCATGGTGCAATCAGCCCCCTACCAGTATGTTTCAGCTCAGCTGCTGGCAAAGGCTGCTTCTATCTGGTTTAACTCGTCTGCTCTGCTAACTTTTACTCAAAAGAATATGAACCACACAATCAGACTGGCACCAATAGGGTCACTGTCCCTATCCAATTCAGATCAAATATGACGATCTCCACCTGCTTTCCTGATGGTAACTTAATTGTTTAGACTCTAGGCTATTCCTACAGAACAATCTAGCAATGGGATGGAGTCCACTCTTCATGAGAACTACTACAAAATTGATGGTATTCTCCCCAGAGCTGGCAGTAACACTAATGATGGAAAAGCTGCCAAAAAATCCAATATACCAAACTAAACACTTTCTACCTGGTTATGTCTCTGGAATTTACCAGGAACAGAAGAGTTTTCATGCATGTGAAACCTTAAGGATATTTACATAAAGGAATAGTAAGGTCTTCTTTCTAAAATTTTTCTGAATTGAACCCACAAATCTCCTTATCTCTATTTAAATTCAGACAACGTGCAAATCTTCACAGCACCTGTGAAGCGCAGCACCAAAACACTGACCTTACTGCTGTTTTTAAGGACCTTCTTCAATAAACTCATACACTACACCTCTACGGGATGCCACTGAATGGAACAAAAACAAAAGTCCAAGAAGAATCAGTAGCATCACTTTCCCATCTGTCATTCAGCATAAGAACTGCTGAAAATAAACCATTGAAACTCTTCAGTCTAATAAGTTTGGGGAAAAGTACAGCATGAAACGCTCTCATCTAGAAAAAATATGCCATTTTAATTTTCTACGAATGAAGTAACCAACATCTGCTCAGCAACTACTCTCCTGATAAATCATTCTTCTTCTGAAGGAAGATGCTCAGTTAATTAAGCAGAACGTCCCACAAAGACCTCCTCTGGCCCACTGATGGCCCAACTCCTATATAAAATACCTATCATGGAAGCAGTCTCCAGCAGGCATAAACCACATCTCCAGTGCTATTCATTTGAAGAGATTTTTGAGACATACATCAGGGTACCAGAACCTGACCCCATACAAGATACAGTTCAAGAAACTATACAATTACAGATAGGCAAGTACTCAGAAAATTATCAGTAGAGCCCATATAAGAATGGTTTCATGTGCACAAATGACAGCAATGACAACAACCAGACCCGAGAAACACTATGATGAGAAACACTATGTAGAACAGTTGTTTTTAAGCATTGCCTAGCACACACCACTACACGTATGCAGACTAGCCTCAAGAGGCAAAGAGGAAGAAAAGCAAGTCCCAGGCATGTGACACTAGACCTAGAAAGGTTTAGGGATTCATAAATTTTTAAGAAGTTGAAAAAAAAAAAAATTCTGCATTCTACTGGAAGAGAAATATACCATTTCCTTTCCATTTCTGCCCTTTCCAAGTAACAAAAAGAAAAACAGTGATTAATTCTCCAATGTAGGTACCCAGAACTGTAAGCAAAGATGGTCTAAAAAAGAGTTACTTAAAAGTTTCACAAACGTTTATGGCTGTAGCAAAGGGACACTTTTTTCTTCCCGTTTAGGAACGGCATAAAAAGTTTCCTGACAAAGGCCCTGATTCCTGCCTTCTCAGTGAGGAAAAACCACCAAGACTCCTCCTCCTTGCTGTCACCTGTCTGGACACAAAATCATGTTTTATTCAGGAGAAGTTTAAAAACAACAACAAAAAGTTAAAATTTAAACCTTCCTAACTCAAAGATCTATTTTGAAAACCACACGTAAGCACTAGGCATGTAACAGCCATTATAACATCCTACCAACGGGCAACATCACCTGGGAAACAGTTTAGGACTGGTTTAAGTACAGTGACAACAGCTGGCACATCAAATCTCACACAGGTAAGAGAAAAGATTTCACCACGAGCATGTTGGGTATCAGAGCATTTCAATCATTATTTGTTCAACATGCAACTGATGCTTGTAAGAACTTCTGAGTGCATCAGCTGTAAAATTCTTCCTCTAGGAGTTGTATATTCACCATAATCCTACACCCACCCTTTTTTAAGTTATGTTTTATCCCATAGAATAGAAGTTTCAATTCAAACATCTGAGTAGACACTTTGCACTAAACCACACCTCTTCCACTGCTAACCAAGGCACTATTTCTTTCCATTTCTTAAAAATATTCAGCAGGCAGAGCTTGTCATAAGACTCTTGCATGTGTAATGCCAGACTGAATGAAAAGCAGCGCTCTGCAATGCTACAACTAATAACACTGAACATAAACCTGGTCTTACACCTCAGTGGCAGGAAGTCAGACACGCTGCAGGTGGAACTTCAAGTCTCTGTCCCAGCAAATGAGAACTTCACAGTTCTCAAACACCACTCCTTGAACGATGACAGGAGTGAGAGTATGCAACATCCAGTGCTCCTCTCTTCCTAGGAGACCAACTAACCTCTGGACTAAAGTTCTCTGATGACAATAATTAGAAATATTTAAAAATTTCCTCCTTCTCTGCACTTTTTTTCCAGCAGGTCCTGTTGAGAACAACATTTTAATGGTGATTGTTCATGGTTTAATAAAAATTTTTCAAAATCACATTAACGTCACACTCAACAACTATACCCAGTCCACAAAATGTATGGCTTGTGGTGGTGTGTGTTGATTATTTTTTTAAAGGAATGAGAAGAGTAATTTGTGATGGGACTTTAAAGAACAAAAGTCTCATTGCAAAGAATAATATCAGCATATCCACAAAAGGCAAGAGGTTGATAAAGAACTCAGCTGCCAACCTCAAGGCCACATGGGAGATGGATCCAAAGAGAACAACGCTAAAACATCCTATAATGTCTGCTTCCAACTAGCATCATTTCAGCGAGGTTAATTTGCCACTGTACATGTTCCAGCTTTCATGGACTTGTTAAATACCTAAGTTTCTTTCCCCAGAAATCTGTTAAGACTAGCAACAAGAGTCCTGTCATCCCACCACACAGCAGCTAGATAGCAAACCCTACCCCAGCGAAGCGGGAAATGCCCACTCACATATGGTAAACAAGGTTGCCATGTTCTCCTTGTTCGAATTGGAGTCTTCCATCTGCAGCGAGGATGGTACAAAGGCAAGATTGTCTGCAGACACATCCACATGGCTCGGCCCCATGGCTACTTCCTGATTTATGGAAGACACCGCCACTGGCTCGAGGCTGAGGCCCACTTCATGCAAGGCTACCGAGTCCAGGGAAGCGAGGTTGTGTGAGGTAGAGAGCGCCACACTCACGGAGTTGGTGCTCATGGCCACAGTATGAATGGAGTCATTTAGTGTGCTGTCCGATATTCCTGTCACCCGCCCAGCGATGTGGTCAGGCTCCATGACAACAGGGAGTTCCAAAGTGCTACTGTGAATGGGAATGACACCGCCGTGTCCCACAGCGTCGGACGTCAGGTTACTCCCCACTGTGTCTACGGCTAAAGGTTCATGGCTCCGGGAGCCACTCGGGATCTGCGAATGATCCCCGGCTACGTCATCCATCGTAAGCTCCTCTGTCATCCCATCTGTAGAGATGGGGCTGGTGACCCTCGAAACGCTCTCCATAGTGATTGTAGTATCCAGGGCTACCTCGTGGCTGTCACTGGGATGCAGATTTTGAGCACCATGTGTGTTCACTGCGCGGGAGTCCATGGTGACAATCCCTGGTTCCAGCCCCACGGTTCCATTGGGCTGGTAGGGATCTAGGGCCGAGGGATTGCTGGAGACTGACAATGCCGGATTGCTGTCAACATTTATAGTGTTGGGATGGATGTACTGAGGTGGAGGTCTGTCAGCCAAGTAAGATAAGATACCTGATAGAATGAGAGGGCAAAAAAGAAGAGAGCGAGATGAGATCAGTTTTCAAGTCTTGAGCAAAAATACCCCATCAACACAGAATAGTACATTAAGATCTAGATCCCTGAAGACATGCTCTTTGCATTATGCCCAATAAAAAACCACTAATTCTAAAACATGGCTCACAAACATATGTCAACCCAAAGCTCTTGTCAGACTACCATCTGACAACAGATACAGAGCTTTCAGCCAACAGAGCAAGTCTCTAGTTATTTGTCAAACTCTGAACAGCCAAGTTTCTGGCAGCATCTAACCAAGGCTACTCAGTACTGAGGCTGAATCACAAAGAGGTTCTTCATATTTTAGGCATAATTTTTCATTCTCAAGAAATAAACTCACAAAGGAAGAAAGACTGCTAGCAGAATCTAACATTTGCTAATCCTTCATTCATCTTTGCTAAGAAAAGTAGAACCAGTTCGCCAGGATACACTCTTTTTGCTTTGGTATTTTAACAATGACAAATTCCTTCTTCTAAGACTAAGTGACACAACTGTCCATCCTGAGACCATCCACTGCAGTTCCGAAGGACCACGATAAGGTTTCTCAAAGGTATTGTGAGTCATCTGCTGTCTTTCCTTAAATGCAACGTATGCTGTTTCTCCTACGATAGCCCAGTTACATTTAAATCATAATCCCTACGATCTTTACTGGCAGCTCTGGAAAGACCCTCAGTGTCAAACAACATTGGAACTTAAGATTCAAAGAAACACTAGCCTGGATTTACATACTACCAACTTCTCCTGTAGGACAAAGCTGAAAAAAAACCTCTTTGGAGGAAATACATCAGCACATTCAAGTAAGCAGTACTTCCAGTGGAGAGACAGATTGTGCAGATTCTGCAAGATCTGAGTCAGCATGTTTCTTTTTGGGCTTGAACCCTGTATGCCATTTGTTTTGTGAAAGTTTTCCATTTAAACGTGTGTGTTATTACGAGCATGCAAGCAAACCTAGTCTTTCTGCAGTGTAACCCCATTAAAAATGGCTAAGCCAAGAAATGGACAGTTTAATTTAACCAGCTGTATGGAATATTTCTGCATGCTATTCTCCTCTGTGGCTTCAACAGGGAGGATCCTTGAAGGCAGTAAGATGACTGATGGAACAGTCCCAGGCTAAACATTAAGCAGACTAGAAAAAAAACAAACAAAACATTTCTGCATAAATTATTCCAGCTCAGAAGAATGGAAAACACCTTCAGT
Organism: Thinocorus orbignyianus; assembly: GCA_013400375.1. NCBI lineage: Eukaryota > Metazoa > Chordata > Aves > Ciconiiformes > Thinocoridae > Thinocorus > Thinocorus orbignyianus. The sequence continues at coordinate 431,043 of VXBW01003570.1, forward strand.
TCTCAAATGCAATTTTGCCTTCTCTACTCTGCCCAAAAAATGCACAGGCATGTAATGCAATAGGAAAGGTTACTCCCAAGCAGCTGGCAAGTTCAGCCAATAGTCACCAGGTAGTCGGTGAGATCCAGGCTGCCGTATTTCTTTTCCTAACCCAGGCTGAACCAACAACACCCACTGAGCGGCCTTGAGAAAGTTTATTTGCCCCCATCTACACTGTCAATCTCAGCTACAAAACAAAACAAAACAAGGACTACATTTAAAGCTTCAGTTTCTGTGCCTTCATATACTAATACGTAAAACTCTATATATTTATATTCTAAAACACAGGCGAGAAGAGGAATCAAAATAGAAATCAGTAATGTTACACCTTTGGAAATCAACCTTGAACAAAAATTAAGAAAAAATATGCCATGAAGTAACGGGGTGGAAAAGACCCCAAACTCCTCAGCTGATGACTTGCTCTTTTTTGTAGCCTACTATCATGCACATATCAAGCACTGCTTCAGGCTACAGAAAAAAAAACAAAAAAAAAAAAAAAGAAAAAACAAACCCAGCAGTTTTCAAACTAAAGCAATTTGAGATATAAACCAGGTAAGCTTTGTTTTCTGTTAATCTTACAAACAAAGCAGCAGGAGGAGTGACAGGAAGTTCGGTTTAAGTAGAAAATACCCTGAAATTCTCTTCAGATACATACTTAGAAACAAGAGACCTGAAAATAAAGGCGTGTAAATGACAAAACAGGCTCCAGGCAAACTCCAGGAATTTGCATCTCTGCAAAACAGCCAGTGTTGCCTGTGCTGGGACAGAGACAGGTGGCTCTTCCCTCTCTGTTCCCATCCTTCAGCACCAGACCACTTACCAGGTAGAATGTGTCTGAAATAGCTGCTCTCCAAGTGAGGATACGGTGGCGGAGGTAGGGTGTAGTTTCTCTCTGGTATACCACACATCACGCCTCGATCCCCAATACCCATTGGGAGCATCAGAGACAGAGCAGAGGGCAAGGAACTCAAGGAGGGGCCCAAGTTTGGAATTGCAACAGGCAAGCCTGCAAAATAAAATGTTCACTTAAACGCAATGGAACTACTTGAGCTTACGAACACACAAGCTAACAAAGAGGCTATTAGTTCCTCAGGAGCTCTCTACGCAAGTATAGTATGGTACTGTCAAAGTAAGGTGGCAAGCTTCAAAGAAAGTTATCACAGCAGTGAGAGGCATGCCTGAATGTGGCTAGATCTTTTTTGGATACATTAAACAGGGCTCACTTCCACTTTACAATTGTAACGGACTTTTGCCTGTGTAGTCCCCTGAAAAAAAAAAAAGAGCTCAGAAAAAAATTTTGCTTTACAGGTGAAAAATCATTATTTTCACCTGGATGAAGATAGGCATAGATGGAGACATATTCGCAGCTACAGTTCAAATTTCAAAGGATTCTGCCACCACCCACTGTGCAAACCATTTCATTAGCACAAAATGAGACTCCCATTAAGGCATAAGTCTGGTAAGCATACATTCCTTTTGCTTTGCCCACATAAGTAATGGTTTATGGTCTACCTCTCCCCAGTTCTACATCACATCACTACCTGCTAAAGACATGACCTGCTATCAGAGCAAGCACTGCTACCCAGTTAGGAACATTCCCACGACAGTAAAACACCATGCATGAGCTGCAAAACCCTTTGTGGGAGCTTCCCCCATTACCTGGTGCTGGTATGGCGTTGTGAGTGGGGGACGCTGCCAATCCCAAGTGGCTCCCTGAGACCGGCAGGGAATTGCTCACAGAGGATGAGGTCAGCTGGTCCATCCCTACAGGACTCAGGTTCATTTCATTCATTCTGGGGAGCAGGGAACAGCCAGGGGAGGGGAAAAGGAAAGAGAAACAGAAGGAAGAGCATTCCTGATTACTGACTGTACTGTGGTGAGGAAGGGCTCAGCAAACAAACTCAAAATCAGATGTTGACATGTAAAAATTCTGCCTTAAGAAGTATAAAACATATCAACCATGTACACTGATCACATTGTGATCAATACATATCGATCACATTACATAGCAATAACCAACATTAAAAAGCCAGTTCAAAAAGGCAAATCAGACAATAGCTTTTTCCTTGCCACCCAGAAAAAGTCTCACTCTCTGTAGTGAGAGCCACTGTGATTAAAGTATTGTGAACAGAGATCAATCTGCAATCTGAATATTGCAACTACTCAGACAACAGCATTTTATTTATATTTCATGACTTCTGGACACCACGTTCATGTTCAAAAACCAAAGTCAGGTGAGAGAAGGGGGAAAGATCACTTAAAACTGGTAATGGACACAAAAACTGGACCGTAATGGACGGTCCAATTTACCATCAGTTCAAACCAGGCCAATAGTGACAAGAATCAGCTCGACAAAATGTATAGTTTTAACAGGCTGCCTCAGTCCAGTTCTGCAGGAGAATGTGCCATGTTTATCACATTAAAAAAAACACAACTTTTACCATGGATGACATGTTACTTCAGAGCAATCAACCAGTGGCTCCTAAGTGCCTGCACCTCTCAAGCTACTTAAGCGGGGACACACCACACGAGTGGCTGTGGAGCTGTGGAAACCACCAGACCGCCTAATAACCCATAACCCCAGCCTGGGGAGAAACCATCTGTCCTCTCAGGTCTCAAGCTGCATATGCAGCCTGAACCACTGCATGGGGATGGGGACACCAAGGAGACACGGCCACCTCCCGCTTGTCAACAACTCTGCAAGCTTTGCCTGGCCTCAGCTCTGCCCATCCTGGCACTCCTGCCCACACACTGGTTCTCATCAATGGTTTGTAGGGCCAGGAAGACCAGATGCCCCCACAGGTGCCACACCACCACCACGGAGACCGAATGGCCTCCACGCTGACCCGAGCCTCTGGCGTCCCCATTGCCAGCAGCAGGCCTGAGCTCTGCAGCACCGACAGCAGAGCTGGGGCCCTGATTGCCACTCTGGTAAGGAAAGGTACTGCTCACAGTGGGAAAAAAAGGGCCGAATACACCAAATTAACCCAAAGGTCTGAGCTGCACAGTCCCTGACTTTCACCCCGCTTCTGCCCAGCTCTTACACGGTGTATTGGTCAACCTGGTCAACCCCCCGTCTCCAGGGACAGCTCTGCAAGGACAGCGCCGAGGGGTCCGGCAACCCGGCAGGGCAGGGGATATCCCCCCAAATCCCTCCCTTCCCCGTCCCAAACGGCTGCTGAGGGCAGCGATGCCCGTCACCCACCAACCCCGCTCAGGCACCGAGGGGCGGCCAAGCCCCGGGGCCTGCGGGCGGCGCTGAAGGCTTCGGGAAGCCCCCTCCCCNAGGCGGCGGGAGGTGGACGGGGTCGGGGGCCGTTTCCGCCGCCGTATCCAGGAAGCGGCGCCATCGGCCGCCCGGCCCGGCCGCTTCACGGGGCCCAGCTGCGGGTCCGGCTGCCTCCGAGGGGCCCGCCCGGGGGTGCCTTTGGGACCCTCTCGGTGCCGACGCGGCTTCCCGCCCCCCCCCCCCCCCC
>VXBW01003570.1:434581-459505 GCA_013400375.1 Thinocorus orbignyianus
CGTTGCCTACGGTGAACCTCGGCGGCGTTTTAGGCTTTATCTCCGTCGCCTCCTCCCCGCCGTGTTTCCAGGTTGTTTTCACTGCCGGGGCGGGAAAGCAGGCCTGGGAGCCGCCGCCGGTACATGGCGGTTCTGCCTTCTCGGAGAAACGTCTGGTTCTGTGTTGTCCGGTGTCATCCCTGGGTGACCCAAAGAAAGCCCTCGCAGAGCCCCTGATTTCATGTGGTACGTGTCTGCCATGGGTGTGATGAGCCTCCAGCACCATCATCCTGTGGTTCCCCAGCTACCTTCTGGACATCAGCTGCTCTTCAGTTTTCTGTGAGCTGTCTCATACAGAATCGTAGGCTGGTTTTGGTGGGAAGAGACCTTTACGATCGTCCAGTGCAACTGTTGACCAAAGCACTGCCAAGTTAGCACTAGCCCGTGTGTGTAAGCACCACAACTACACATCTTTTAAATGTCTCCAGGGATGGGGACTCAATCACTTCCCTGGGCGGCCTGTCCCGATGCTTCACAACCCTTTCAGAGAATAAATTTTTCCTAATATCCAACCTAAGCCTGCCCTGGCGCTACTTGAGGCCATTTCCTCTTGTCCTATCGCCTGTTACTTGGGAGAAGAGATCAACTCCCACCGCTCTTCGACCTCCCTTCAGGTAGTTGTAAAGAGCAGTGAGGTCTCCCTTCAGTCTCCTTTCTACAGACTAACAACCCCAGTTCCTTCAACCACTCTGCATTGCTTTCTAGACCCTTTACCAGTTTCATTGCCCTTCTCTGAACACAGTCCGGCACCTCAATGTCTGATGTACAATTCCAGCCAGGGATACACTGCAAAGGAACCCCTCAATGTGTGCAAGTAGGTTTGTTACTGGCTTTCACCTGTGGCACACGGATACTCATCACATACGCTACTCAAATCAATCTACAAGTTCCTTAAGTGCTGGGGTGAAACAGCTGTTTCCTGAAACACCATAATCTGTTTCTGTAATTTGATCATGCCTGACACTTAAACGATGCCTCATTAAATGAGACATACCTTGACAAGACGGCTGCACAGGAGGAAACTTAAGGTATTTTTCTACCTTTTGATCTAAAAAGCCTAAATGTAGGATCTGGAAGGGTCATTCCAGTTCAATACAAACCCATTGGTGCTTCTAGGGGTAGAAACAGGCTCTCCTCATTTGGCTTTAACTGTCAGAAAGGTAGATATCTTGCATTTACTAATTCTTCAGGCTCAGTCTCTAGCTGAAGGAGAGAAATAGGCTGCCACAGGGAGCCCTTCATCCCACCCTGTGGCAGGTGTCTGAGATGTGTGAGAAGAATCCCCTTTGGAGCTGCTTCTCTGTGTCTGTGGCCTGTAAATGGGAGCTGTGTAATTAGTTTAGTCTAAATATATAACTTCTAGAGGACTACATTTAGACAAAGTAAATCCAGGTCTCTCATCTGTGACCAAAGGAAGGACATCATTTAGTTTAATACACACCCCACAACCTCTCCTGTTTTACACTAAGCCAGATAATCCTTACTCTAACCATGAGTGAGTGTATCTGAATGGTCCCGCAAAACGTCAATTCATCAAGTCACGAATGAACTCATCAAGTCCTCAGGTTTTTTAGGGAGTGCTAAGCTTGTGATGGGACATTTATCTATGCTTCGTTTTTATATGTGTAGTACCACGTATTCCCATGGTTGGTCCTAGTACTTCACATCTTTCTTAGAAACTTCAGCAAACGATTACAAGCCCAAAAGTCTCTCTCCTCACATTGCATTCCCTAATACATTGGAGGTGGCTGGAGACCTTCCATTTTCAGTTCTCATCCATTTTCAGTTCAACTTCACAATTATACTCAGTGCATCTCAGTTCTGTCCTGACAATGCTAGGTTATCCCAAGCCTTCAGCTTGTCTTAATGCCAATTATGATAGTGTAATTCTATCGCAGAGCTGCCCTGGCGCTGAAATCCTCATGCTATTTCAACTGTCTGAGCTGAAAGTAATAGTTTGAGCCTATGAGCCAGATTGGATGTAGTCATAGGCAGATAAGAGTGTTTTTTCCTACTGTCAAACAAGAGTCCTCTGAGATTCCAGCCTTTTCTGTAGTCACTTTACTCCCTTGAACGAGTGATATCTTAACTACCAGTTTAGAGCAAAAGTATCAAAGGAAGCTAGTGATAATATGAAGTGTCAGTGAATGAGAAATTAATCTGTGTCTACAGAGATGTGCTCTGCACGCCCAAGGTATTGTGATAAAACACATTTGAGACCTGTTTCTTCTGCAAGGGAAGATTTTTTTTATATACCAAACACTTTTATTAAATGTGAAGTGTTTTGAAAAGACAACTGCACTATGTCCCCTGAAAGCTTAGTTTATTGACATTTATAGCAGTACTCACTGCATGAGGAACAAATTGCAGAGCTATTTTTCAAGTTGTCTTTGGATCCTGGAGACATACTGGAAGATCAGGGAGGCTTGTGAAGCCATGGAGGAAAGAGATGCAGTAGGCGTAGCATCATAGAATCGTAGAATTGGGACTTTTGGAAGGTTGGAAGGGACCTTTAAGATCATCTAATCCAACCATCAACCTAACTCTGATAAAAAAAAATCAATAAACCATGTCACTAAGCACTATGCCAACCTATCTTTTAAATATCTCCATGGATGGTGTCTCAGCCACTTCCCTGGGCAGCCTGTTCCAATGCTTAACAACCCTTTCAGTGTAAAAATTTGTCCCAATATCTAATCTGAACCTCCCCTGGTACAGCTTGAGGTCATTTCCTCTTGTTCTGTCACTGTGACTTGGGAGACGAGACCGACCTCTGCCTCTCTGCAACCTTCTTTCAGGTAGTTGTAAAGAGTAATAAGGTCTCCCCTCAGCCTCCTTTTCTCTAGGCTGAACCCCAGCTCCCTCAGCCTCTCCTCGTAAGACTTATTCTCTAGATCACTCACCAGCTTCATTGCCCTTTGTAGCACGAGCATAACCGTGCCCGGGACCATGCCCACATCTCCACATAATCAGTTCTTCTCTGCTCTTGCAAACCTGCCCTCAGGTTCTTTCTCAGGGTAAGCAGAATTACACTGAATGAAGATTATGCAAAAAGCAGTGTTGAAGCCCACTGTTTTAACATCAAAAATCCAAATTTCTCAGTGCCTTTTACTGGCTTGCCATCACTTTGTGGACCTGTATTTTGGTGATAGTCACAATATGAAACCTGGGTGGGTTAGGTGCAGCTCTCACTTCTAGCTAGAGAGCAGGAGAGAGATGGCCCATGTTAAGGGATAAAAGAAGATTAGAGAAGCACAAAACCACTCAATCTTGTCTTCCTGAATCTCAGTCTAAATTGTAGTTATTACTGTAATTCTGTGGTATGCATTTGACATGAGAAACTGTTAATTTCACAATTTTCTATCTGTTAATAAATTGCAGCAGCCTGGGCAAACTGCAATATGTATAATAAATACTAGAATTTAGTATAATTACAGCACAATAAAATATAATAAATGCACAATGTCGTGAGAGTTTCTTTTTAAACTCCTGATGTATTTTCTTCTTCCTCCTTCTCAGATAAAATAGTTGTGACATCATCTGTTCGGAAACAGGTGAACTTGCATGTGTTCAGCTGACTACTGTTTCTACTACAATATATCCACTGACAGCTTTCATTTCAGACGTAGAGAGACACAGTGTAAAGAAGAATCTGTGGCTTTGAGTATTTCATAGTAATTCAAAACAATCACTTTAAATGTCAGTAGTGTTATTCATTATTCCTGTAAATGTGTGAACAAGTTCAGGGTTCTTCTTCACAAAGATTACATTCTTGTAGGTATTTGTGATAGGATATGTGCAATTTAAACCACAACTAAGTTATATCTGGAAGGAAGATGCCTCAATGGTTTATTTTTAGCTATGTCGTCAGAAATACTTTCTATCAGTTTTGGTTGGGTAATTAAGTGCATATAGTGAAGTAAAAGGAAGGTGAGAAGGGAACCTATTTGGATGCCACAGGCAATGGGGTATGTAAGGAATGTCCCAGCATCCCCATCTAAACTTTGTATTTTTAAAAAAAACCCAAACCAAAACCAAAGTGAAACATACACTATAAATAAGAGCTGCACAACTTCCAGAATCTGAGAGCCTAAATGCCCTCTTGTCACAGTTTTGAAGCAGGACTTTTCTGTCATTGTAGAGCAGCAAATAACACCTGATTTATACCACCTGGAAAGCAAACCAAGCCATCTGCTTCCTATCAGCATGGAGTATATTGCATTCTGGAGTCAAAGCATCATCCAGGCAAAGGTGTGAAGAGGAGTTAATTGGAGAAACAGTGTAAGAAAAAAGATCAAAGGCTTTTCTTAGAAGAGGGACATTATCCATGTAGTCTTAACCTAATCTTAAATTTAAAACTAGCCTTACTCTTTGGTGGGCTAGTCCTGCTACTTTCACTGAGTTTGCGTGTGCAGGCAGGTTGGGAAGGGCCTGCTTTGTGTGGAGGTCACACAAAGTGTGTTGAGGACGTGCGTATGGGAAAGACACATTAATCCTGCTCTCACTCTCAACAGGAACCTTCAACGAGACGTAGGGTGCGTTGGCCTTGGGTTGGCTCCCTGCCCAGGGGCAAGTCCCTTTCCCAGCGAGTGATGTTAGATTGTCAACAAGATACGATGTTCAACAAAAGCCTGTGGCACATTTTCTTATTTCTCTTGCACAGAAACAAAATCAGACTGCTGAGTCCATTTGATATGAGATCAGCTTTGGTCATTCAGATTAAAAAATGACATTTACCTGTTATTTTTCTTCATGTATTTCCCTAAAGGATTAACAACGTGGAGTTTTCTGTAGAAAGAGCAGGTGTCTGCTCAGCACAGGTGCACCTCTGACACTCTGGGAAGTGCCAGTGACCTGCATTTACAGTAAACATAGAAAAGAGGTCTGGTGGCAGGGAATGGTGCATTTGCAGGACAGAACTGAAACTTAACCCTGCCTTTTGAACCTGGCTGGACTTCTGGCAAGGTCATGGAGAGCTGTGAAACGATCTGGCACCTGAGACTCCCGAGAGACCTGTTTTCATTTCCTTACAGGAATACGGCCAGAGAAGAGCTTTTTAAATCTAATGATGACACAAATCAAACGTCCTTTTTCTACTTCAGGCATTTGCTTAGAGGCCAACATCCTCTTTGGTTTAAGAAAACTTTAAGTCCTGGCCTACCTTAGTGCTACAGTGAATGCATTTATTTCTGAAAATGTTTCTACTGGACAACAGAGTGCAAGTGATATTGAAAAGTCCATACTTTTCAGCAGTTCTCAAGGATTTTTTTTTAAAGGCAGAAAGGCTGCCTTGATTATTTTTTCTGAAATGAGTTGTACATACCATGGGGCGTTCCCCAGTAATTCTTGCCTTACACCCATACCTTCCCTCTGAGCTGTGGCACGTATTTTAGAAAGACATTTAAAGACTGGGAAAGAGCTCAAGCCCTCATGAAGTGCATTAGCTAACTCTTAGGTAATGCTATAAAACCTTCAGCTTCAAAACACCAGTTATTGCTAGGGAGTGTTAGTGGTGGAGGCGAAAATAGATGGATAGTTGCTCTGGCTTTCAAGCCATTTTGGTGCTGATCCTGCCCCTGGCATAAGTCAGAACCCAGGATTGTTCTCGCTTATGTCTGTCTGGATCGGTCTGCCTGTACTTTCATCACACTTTGAAGATTACCACTGTTTTTCGAAGCTGCAGAATAGGCCAGCAAAGACACAAAGGCTGACTTGAAAACGCACGCTGACATCATCGCTGCTGGTTTCTGACTCAGCAGAGCCATAGATGTGTTTGTCAGCATGTGGAGGATGTTGTTTCAGTTACTCAAGCTTCTGAGGCAGTTTCACATGAAAGACTGAACCGGGCGGAAACTTTCACTTTGAGCAAAAGAACAGTTTTGAGAGAGCCTACATGCCTGTACCTTTTCACGTCCTTCCCACAGCTCTCCCAGACCAAACGTTCAACTCCCCAAACTGATGGTGGCAAAGAAAGGAAATTCAGTTAACCGTGAAGATGTGTTTTCAGAAAAATACTGTAATTGTGGACCTCTTGAACAACAACATGGGAAAAGTCAAAGACCCTCCAGTTGCCACAGAAGAAGGTCTTAACACAACAAGATACCTTAGAGGAAAGGCACGGATAAGGATATTATGCCCTCTATACTGCCAAAAGTCCTTGTCTTTTGTCCAGCTCTGCTCCTTAGTGAGCTGCAGGCAAACTGGAGAATGCAGCACAGGTCCAGCGCAGTCAAGAAGGATTTGCAGCTCCACAACTAAAGCAGTGCGTAGGGTCCATCAGGTAAGCCAATATCTCTGTAAACATCTAGCAGTAGCTACACAGGGGGCAATCAGGGCATCACCTTTGTATTTGTTTGGCTGAGGCAGGTGCTCATACTGATGACCAGAACATTCCTGCAATGGGCAGAAACTCTCAGAGTGCTGAAGATTTTTTGAAAATGCTCATGTTCAATTTGGAAAACACACATTTCTTGAAAAAGCCTCTTGCTGGGCGAAGAAAGCTGTTTTTTGCTCTTATGCTTGCACGTATGCATTCTTGATCTGACATGACTTGCAACCACAAGAGAGCACTCTTTCCTTTGAAGATTTCTCAGCTTTCCCAGAAAGCTAGAGACATACCATATAAGTTTTGCAAACTGCTTGTGAGCTGTTTCAGTTAGACCAGAGCAGCCGAAACAACAAAGCTTGCAGTTGTCTTTTGGATTTCATGGTGAAAAGCCTTTGGGTAGTTTTCAGATGACAGAAGATCCTTGGTTCCTGAAAGGGAGGAGTTCTGCCAAAACTTTGAAGATCCCTGTAAACTTTGCAAATTACCCATCTTTTGGAGACAATTATATCAAATGATATCGTGGATTACAATACATGTTTAGAGCCTGGAAGATTATTTATGTTTGGCATTAACTCTTATGGTCATAATTTCAAGCGGGGAGAAAATGAATACACAGGAACCCTTTTATTATCTTTTGAAATATGAAGATCAGAGGAAAAGAAAGGTTTAAAGTGTGGAGTGATGGTCCTCAAGACCTGTCTGTAAATTAGCTAGCATCCTACATCTATAAAAACAACAAGGCTTAGAGCTGATTTCCAGGCACAGAGTGGACCTCATGAGTCGTTAGCAGTGCTTTGAGATTTGAGTTTTTATACACTGACAGAGGAAACTGTAGCCTGTGGGGCAGAGTACCTGTATACAAATGTTTCCCCCTGGCTGGGACTGATAGAAGATTTGGAAGCCAAATTCAGGAACTGACATCTCACCGTTGGGAAAAAAAAAAACACCAACAAACGAAAAAGAAGCATGGACAGCAGTAAAGATGATGACGGACTATTCAACAGGATTGCATTTCCAGGAGCTATGTCCCTGGCTAACAGCCATGTGCATCCTCACGGGGTGCCCCTGAGAGAGCCCTTTGGGGTTCCCTTCCATCTGGACCCGTCTTACTGGGAGCACGCCTATGGTGGGCACGCAGGTCGCATCTCCTACATCCCGTTCCCTGGCTACGTGGGCGTCTATGACTATTCCTTTGAGCCTGCCTTCATCCGAAAGAGGAATGAGAGGGAAAGGCAGCGGGTGCGCTGCGTGAACGAGGGCTACACGCGCCTGAGAGAGCACCTGCCCAAGGAATTTGCTGACAGGCGCCTCAGCAAAGTGGAGACCCTGAGAGCTGCAATAAGCTACATCAAACACCTGCAGAGCTTGCTGGACTGCCATCCCTTGGGGTCTAACAGTAAGGAAACGCTCTCTGCCAAGGAGCTCCCGGAAGCTCTCAGCCCCGGTCCCCCGCGGGAATGCAACAGTGATGGAGAGTCTAAAACCTCTTCAGCTTCATCCCCCTACAGTGAATTTGAGGAGACGGGCAGCTAGGTAATGGCCCGTCTGGAGACAGAAAGCTTCAAGTTCGGCTGAAAACCAAATCTAGAACCCTGGAGATTTTTCTACAGATGAAAATGAATGCCAGGGAAAGGAAAAACAGCTAGGAGAAAGAAAAAAAGGTGTTTTCAATCTGTCAGAGAACTTTAAATGTTGTCTATACAAAACCTAAAGGTGATTTGTAAGCAAACAGGTTTCTCTCAGGTTGCTCCAGCTGTGTTACTAAACTTCCTTTGGATTGTTAAAACTGAAGCAACGCTTGCATTCTACTTTTTATTCAGCTTTTATTCTGTTCATCTGTTTTCTTTTGCCTTTCACTTGATGAGACAGCAAAACCAGATAAATCCATTTCAGGAAATCCTCCTCCCCTTTCTCCTGCTTCCTCCTGCAAGTTTTATTGTCTGTTTTGCCTGACTGCTAACCTGAGATGCACTGGGTTGCAAACTCTTGGACTGGGAAAGGTAAGATTTAGATAAAATGTCTTTCCCTAAAGTTTTTAGAAAACTCACAGAAATGCTTCCATTTCTGAAATGACAATTTTAAAAGTATAAAGAAGGCTGTATTTTGGAATTAATTTCTTGTACAGCATCTTCTAAAATGAAAGAAGAAACTCATACATTGGACATTGCTTATTTGGTGATTATTCAAAGGATAATTTTCATTAAAAGAAAATCTGACACTTTCTAATCGATGCCAGGGAGAGTTCTGTAAAACTGCACCTTCAAAAGGAAAGTTCCACTCATGACACTGAAAGAAACGCTGCCAGGCTTTTTTTTTCTTTTCTGAAAATTGAGTTTGTGGACAAAATAGTCTTGATTGTGTCTTTTTAGAAGGTCAGAGATTATTTGCTTAGAAATATGTTCCTGTAGCGGTTAGATACTGGTGTGGACAAAAAGGGTGACATTAAATATATCAGTTTCCATCTGCATGAAAATGTAGGTATTTATCTTTTTTTTTTTTAGAGTATTGTATTACTTTTTTTTTTAAAGAATAGACCTTTTAAAATTAATATAAAAATCTACAGAATACCTTTAATTTGGGCCATGTCTACTTAAACTAAGAATTTGTCTCCAAGTTGCTCTAAAATTTTCCTTTCTCCAAGGCCAGATTTAAATAATGTTTAGCTATGTGCTTAAATCCAGTTCTGAATATGGGGTAAACCTCCTCTTACCCATATACTCTCCACAGACCTTTCAAACCTTTGCTTTTTTGGCCTCACGTTAGTGAAATTGTTTTGTATCTTTTTGTCTTTCCTTCATGTCACACTGACTCAACACCTGAAAAAATACTTGTGTGTAAATAAGAACAAACACTGATCAAATACCTCAAAATGTGTCCATAAATTTCATTTAAATAAAAAAATTAATTAATCCTGGCTGTGGGTTTTTTCACTTTCAACTGATAACAAATGGGACAGCACTGTTTGCTGTGAAGAACTTATTGAGAGTGAAGAATTCATTGAGTAATGAATTCTCAGAAAAGAATGAAGAAAACAGATAGGAAGTAAATATGAAATGCTACCCATGAAACTAAAGTTTTTATCAAGATTTTAAAAACTAAATAATGAGCAGATTTGTGCTGTGGGCATCTAATAAAACTTATTTGGTATAAAAATACTCTGCTGATTCCTAGCAAACTGCTTTGAACATTTGCACACTATCAGCTATTGGGTTCCTGCCTTCAAGTACTTGCAGTCCAGGTTTGAATCTAGGTATTGCTGGAGCTCTGAGCCCAATTGTTTTTTCTTAATTTACAGCTAATAACCTTGAAAGAACAAACAGATTTAGGCAAATCACACACAGTTCAGAAATAGAAAGAGCTTAAATGAGTTGTCCAAACAACTTGCTGCAAATTAGTCACTCTGGCCTGACTGTACTGAAACAGCACTGTTACAAATGTCAGTGGCAGTCACAGGCTGCCTTCATTCGTTATCCTTTATGCAGTAGCCAACTCCCTTCTCTAATGACTATTTTGTTTTAATAAGGGCTGTTACTTTTGCAGAGTCTGTTTCCCAGACCCAAAAAGCAGAGGTCTAGTAACCTGGACAGTGCTGTCTGTGGATGCAGAGCTGAAGCACTCATTTTTGAATGCGTAAGTATTTATGTTTGTTATCCAAAAAAAAAAAAGGGAGAAGGGCAAGGTCTGAATGTTTGATTTGGATCCACTATTTTTTTGGCTTTTTTTCCTTCCCTTTGCGGTCTTTGACAAGAGATTCAACCTCAGGTTTGAGGTTTCTGGAAATAGAGCAGTTCTGCTGGTAATTTTGTCAGTAAGCCTGAATTGCATTTCTCCCCCAAAGCAGAGATTAAATCTTTGTTATCTGTGAAAAACATACACTTCCTCAGAGTACCTGAGACAAATTCTGTGAAACATATAGTTGTTTCTGAAATATTCTGAAGATGAAAGGCAGTTAATATACATATAATCATAGTAAGTAGCCAAATCAAACCAGATCACTAAAAGTAAAGAAGACCACAGTGACTGTTACTGCGTGGGCAGGAATAAAACTGGTTTTTTTTTGTCAGATAGTTATCACAGAGATATATCCAGGAGCCCTAATCCTCTGATTTCCAAATCCCAGAGAGATGGTGCAGCTGGCCACCTTCTTCGTCATCAGCTAGTTAGGCTGTCCAGAAAAGTGGAGTAGGTTGTGGCTCTGCCCCCTTTCAGCTTCATCTCACATGGGATGTTCCTCAACAGGAGTTTAACCAAGTGGAGAGCACCAGCCCCTAGGTCTGTGCTCGGCCATCATTGCTGTAGGATGTCTCTTCCCGTGTGAGATGCAGGCTGATCTGCTGCACATCCTGATGGGACTGGTTTATTTTTTGCATATCCTCAATACTCTGCAGTCAGAACCAAACCTGGATTTTGCAAAATAATATTCTGGAAAAGGGCCTCAAGTCAAGGAAACTGGTTAAAAGTCTACATTTCAATAAAAATGTAGCTACTTTTTTTCAGATTACACATCTTGAACGACTCTGCAGATGTCCTTAAAATACCTCCCTACCCAACCTCAATACTGAAGATGCAAAAACTAGAATGTCACATGTAGCTTGATTTTAAAGGAAAATGAATTTCTGGATGAAAAGGAATTTCTTCTTGTAGGAAAAATCTGCCACAGGTTGAACTACTCTCCTTAGGAAAGTTGTACATTTTTATTTCTCACATTTTCTGTAATCATGCAAACCTCTTGCACACTTTTAGCACAAGGAACCAGAAAAGAACTCAAGATTTCCCAAATACGGATCAGTGCTTCCTACAGGCATCAGCAAAGGTTTCAAGTGAATGCTACATTTCAAAAACATGCTTAATCTGTTTCTGTCTAGACAAAGGTTTTCTTCAAAGCTTCTAGAGTGTATCATTATCAGACTTTGAAAGTAGACAGCGATCCAACTTGTCACCCTGAGTATTAAAGTTTTAATAAAAATGTTGACCAGAAGGATTGTCTCCATGTGGCACAATTACTACTTACAAGAAAGACAGATACTGATATCCCTAGGCAACTGTGCTACAGCTTTATCAAACTCCTGCACACCAAGTGCGGACCCTTTAATCTTTCTATCAAATGTGAAAAAAACACACATCTGAAGTCTTCCCTCTTTTGCCATTAAATTACAAATCCATTTGCTCCTTGATATTATCAGCGTTCTAAAGATGTGTAATCCTGGCCACAGGATTGCTTTTAATCCTCTAATAGCTATTTAGCTGATTTCTTTGTAAAAGCCCATCCGCACTCCTTTCATGTTATATTACCCTGTGTCAATAACATGGCCAAAGAAAAACAGAAGGCACTGTAGAAAAGTCATGTTCAGAGAGTAAAGCAATCAGGAGAAATTTATCTCACTGGAATAAATGAATAGGGAACATCCACAAAAAATAATAATAAAGGATCTCTGAAAACATTTGTCACCGGCATGCTTGGCAAGAAGGCAAAGCAAGATCCAAAACATATTGAAGAGAGACTCTCAAGTGGCACCAGCAGGAAAGCCCTGCTGAAGTTAGCTGAGGTCAATCGCTATAGCTGAGCGAGGTCTTGGTAAGTATCGCAATAATAGAGTCTAAGCGGGTGCTCATCACTAGTAATGCTTAGCCTATAGATAAATGTCTACAGAGTAAGAGGTAAATTCATTCCAGGCAAAAGGGGAGCAGCAAAATGGCAAGACTGCAGCTATACTTAGCTCTTATGGAAGACCGTCCAGCTGTAGATCTGGAAGTACAGTAAATACAGGATGAGCAACACTCTCCATCGAACTGAAGGTGTGCTTGTCAGTAAAAATCTGCTATAAGTGTTGACTCATGTATCTTCCACATGATTTTTGCACATTTTTTTCTACCACACTATGAATATGTCCACTGACAGAGCAGTGGAAAAGTTCTCCAAGTTGCCCTTGCTGGGAGTGCAAACTAGAGGAGTGAAGTTGTAGCCATACATAGATGTCTCTCTCCATAGATGAATGGATTTCCATATAGTCAGTGGTGAGTCAAATACAGAGAGGGATTAATCTAGGGTGCTGATGAAATGAACACAGACTGCCAAGAATATTTGTTTGAATTTACAGCAGTCTGACAAGGTGGCACTGCTCAGAAGATGTGGCTGCATATGTTATGACTCAGCTAGCCTGATCCAAGACTCTGCAAACTCAACAGGCACAGCAAGTTCATTTAGTGTGCTCTGCAAGGGACTGGTATTGCTTTTCAGGAGTGAAAGGGTCACCTTTTTTTTTGTCATCAGGGTGTCCTTTCCCCTACCCACTCATATCCACATTGTGAGATTATTCCTCTGACCCTGAGGTCTGATCAGCACAGCAAGCACAGCTAGCTGGTGGAGCAGGGAACCAACATCCAGCTGTGCTGGGGTGGCATTGGGGTTCTTGAGAGGCAGATGATGGCAGGGTGGGAGAAGGGCAGTTGGTTCAGTCTGAGATGGAGATAGGGGGTGAGATGGGAGCTACCGCTCTCTAAGAGTGGGATTCAAGAGGTACAAGTAGCCTTGACCTCTTGTATCACTACAAAAATTCTCATTTAAGAAGCCAAGTCATAAAGCAGGCCTGGGAAAACACAGGAGGGCTTGCCACAAGGGCTTCAAAGGAGCAAGTCTGTCACTGAAGTCAAATGAGTTTTTCCCGCTGGATAAAGCCTTGTGTGAAAGTCACCTGGTGTCACACCCATGCTTGGCTGTCATCCTGGATAAAACTTGTCCCTCCATGACCTGAGCATGCAGTACACAGGCAGGGTGCAGCCAGCACCATGGCAGATCCTTGAGTATACGAAGGGTATGGGTGGTTGCCTCTACCAAACCTGGAGGTGAGACCGAGGATTCAGAGCTCTAGCCTGGCAGTGAGGTATGGCCTTGGAAGAAAATACCTGTCCCCAGTTGCAAACTGAGGTGAAAAATGAAGTGAACAACTAAAACCCAACTCAGGAGTGGATAGAACATGTATGTGCAGAGGCTGGGTTTACTGGATACACTTCAGAGGAAAAGCACAAGAAAAGGTTTGGTTTAATTGGTTTGCCTTTATTTGTCCTGGCTTATACAGGAACCGTTCTTCCCTAAGAAACACAGTAGTTGTATTAGTACAAGATGGAAAGGCTGGGGCACCCTCAAGCCAGCCCTGGAGCAGAGTTTCATGCAGCCTCACACCTTGCAAATCCAAGACAAAGCCCATTAGCAGGTTTTTGTCTGCTTTCCAATGGAAACAAGGCTTAGACTACGCTCTATGAGAGACACATCCCATTTCATAGAATTATAGAATCATAGAATTGTCTAGGTTGGAAGGGACCTTTGAGATCATCTAGTCCAACCATCAGCCTAACTCTGATAAAAAACAACCCATCACGAAACCATATCACCAAGCACTATATCAAGCCATCTTTTAAATACCTCCAGGGATGATACCTCAACCACTTCCCTGGGCAGCCCATTCCAATAATTAATAACTCTTTTAGTGTAAAAATTTTTCCTGATATCCAATCTGAAGCTCCTCTGGGACAACTTGAGGCCATTTCCTCCTGTCCTATTGTCCCAAAAGCTTTCCAAAAGCTTCTTAACCTTCGACTAATTTTAATCCAAGCCCTGTGGGAAGAGAGTCTCAAAATGCAAATAAAATGTCTCTTTTTTTGTGTGTGTGTCTCAAAATAGGGGTTAGGCAGAGGTGGGGAGCCCAGCCGAGAGCTTATGGCTCTGTGTGATGAGCTGTGGTACTTCATGCTGGTTCAGATTCATGTGCTACTCAAGTACAACCCCTTGGGGACTACAGCCTCTGAGGCAGACACAGAAAACAGGCAGTACATCTGCTCTTTAGCCACCTCAGGTCATAACTTGGTGTATTCATGTAATCTGAGGGGATTTGTCATGGTCAAAACACCCAGCTGGTGGCTGACAACTCTGATTCATTACCACCACTGTCTCAAGTTATGTCGGAAGGGGCCAATACCCCCAAAACCGTCGGTTACAGGAATGGGAAGCAGCCAGCCAACCTGTATTTCACTCTGAGTACCCTCACTCATTTTCAAAAGCTTTAAAGCAAGGCCTGTGGGACTCACTGTTGTCTGGGAACGATCCTGCATTTGCTGAAGCACCAAGAGTCAAGTCTATGTTATAGACCTAATTTTTTATTGATTATGTTTTTGCAGGTGCAAGAAAATAAAAGGATATATTGGTATGAGTGATGATTGTTTAGCCAGGATAAAAGAAGCTTAGGAGCCCACACATCCCTCTGCCAATATCTCCCCTTGAAAATTTTGTCTACTCCTTGGCCCACTTCAGATATGACTGGAGGTAGAAGTCTCAAAGACATGGACTTCCTACATGGTCCATGAACACTGGTGGCATCGGAGTAGAAATACATGCCCGATTAATCTCTACAAAGTGGAAAGCTAACGCTGAATTTTCTTTTCAGTTTAGCCTGCTTGATGGTCAGCCAGCCCATGGGCACCAGCCAGCCGTCAGCAGGCACACGTGTTTTGTGCTAGTATAACATGATGCATCTTGCCTGTTCTGCTGGGGCCAGGGGATGAAAATATGAGTATTTTGAGGCAGATTTGGATGTGGGAGGGGGGAAGCCAAATGAATGGACTTTGAGAGGCTGAAGGATTGAAAATGTGGGGAAGGTAGCGGGCAGTGAAGCCAGAGAGCGTATAACACAAATCCAAGCCAAGCTGTATTTGCTTTGCTGCTCACAAAACACCTTGTTGGTCCCCATGGTTTTATTTTGATGCAGTGTGATTCTGGGCATATATAGCAGATTTTTGTTTTCCAGGGCTGTCAGCCGTCGGCACTGAATCCTAACCAATCTCTTCCATCTGCACTGAGATCACAAAGAGAACAAGTAGTTACAAATAAATGGAATTTTCACGTCTTTTTATGTATTTGCTTTTCTGCCAGCATTATGCTATATTAGGCTGCTCTCTAGATGTAGCTTTTTAAATTTAAAAAGCACTGAAGGAGTCCCAGGCTCAGCTGCAGAGGGTTTATCCCAGGGGAACACTCATGCGGGGGTGATGTGTGCATCATCACACACACCCAGAGGCTTTAAAGCTCACTGGTGCTTAATGAAGGAAGCTGATAATGAACTGTGTAAGGTATAAATTGAATAAACCAGATGTACAAACACAGGAGTGTGTGCTGTGGTGTTTGTGTGTGGGAAAAGGAGGAAGGATGGCAGAAGGGAGGGAGAAAAAGTGGTTTTGAAGTGTGGCATATTGCTTGATATCAAATCAGCTGCGTGGCTGAAACAAGGGAAATAGGAAGAAATTAGATATGACACCTTTGTGGAGGATTGATTCCTCCACCAAAAAAAAAAAAAANATAATATATTTGCAGGCAAACCCTGCGGAGGTATAAAAAGGCTGTGAGATTTTGCATAGCAGAAATGCTAATGAAAGCAAGCAAAGCAGCAGCTCTCATGGACCAGGACTTGGAGCTATAAGCAGGGCTGGAGAGAGGCATGACTCCCTACCTGGCCCCACCACCAGCCAATATGGGTGTTTCCCACCATTTAAAGTGCTTTCTTCCTTCCCTCAGTGTATTTATTCCCCCCCACTGGCAGGGAGGAGTGCTCCTGCCCCCCAGCCTGAGAGCTGGCTTTGCATTTTCAGCCCAGGGGTGCCATGAATTTAGGAAGGACTCAGCTTTGCCTTTTGAGGGTTTGCTTATGTCAGCATGGCCATGATCAGCTGCATCTGCTGTCTATGTCATGAGGCAGAAATGAGAGGTGGGACAGGCTGGAGCTGAACTACAGGGTGGACCTTAATCCTGAAGGAGCAAAATGGAATAGTGGGGAGAGTAATAGGAGCCCAGCACCATGATGAGAGCTGGGATGAGGAGTCTGGAACACGAACAAAAGCCAAGCACAGCAGGTGTCTCTCTTAAATGAGTACTTGCCCCACTGGCACTGCTCTTCCTCCCTCCTCCTCCTCTGTCCCCCACCCTGGGAGTCAGGAACACTCCTGGAAACCGTGGGACATTGCGCTGGGCATCACAGGGGAAAGGGAGAGTGCTGGCTCTGTGAATGAGGACAACGTAACACAGTAATACATTAATTAGAGAGAGGAAGCAGAGGGCTGTAGGTCTGGTCATGACAGAATGCTTTATCAAGATCAGGACTATAGGAAGGGCTGTTCCCTGCTGCTAGTTTTTCTTTTCAGAGGGTGGATATAGGTTTACATCATATTGATAATGCCACTTTCTTACCTTTTGCCATTCTCCATTGCTCCCTGTCATTCTTCTCTACTTCCTCCTGGTTTGTCCCTGCCTCCAGCTATTACTATTAGGGGTAAGGATATAGGGGCATATCATGGCTGTGTATTTCATGTCCTCCTTATACAGCAGCCTGATTTTTGCATCCCTTCTTCTGATCACACTAAACACAACCCTTGATGAAGAAGGATGTGCCTTGCAGCATCTGGGCAGGAGGTGAGCAGGAGCAGGGCGCTGCTTCATAAGCAAAATTTGAGTGAAAAAAAAGAGCCCAACCCTTATCAGAAAAGAATATGATTTTACCACCAACCATTGTGCAAAAATATCTGAGACCACAGCATTTGCATGATGGTGAATCTGTCTGCCTGTACCTCAGAGACACACCTCATTAATCTGCCTACCATCGCTTCTTGTTCATCTTCTCTTGTTCATTGTTGTAAATTACCTCCAAGCGTATTTCTTATCAAATTGCTGAGCAGTTGTGAGCAGGCTGCGCTCTAGCTGGGGAGTGGAGGGGATGATTACAGTGCTCAGCCCACCTGCTGTTAGGAGTCAAGCAATAAACGCAGATTACTTCAGCCTCGGATTTTCCCTCCTTTTCAACAGCAGTGTGGCCCTCCTCTTGCCTCTGTGCTGGGAACATGAGGAGATCCTGCCCCATCTCACTGTAAAATATCAACAAGCTGTCCCTGTTCCACTTTGCCAGGAGCTGGTTGCAGCTGTGGCACTACCATGGCAGCTTGCTGGGCTGCTTGTGTGAGTGGAAGCACCTAAGTCCCTGTACTCATAGACAGATAAATCTGCTCTTGCACATTACCCAGCTCTGGTATTGCAGAGGTGGCATCTGAATATCTCATTGTATTCCATTCCATTCGATTCCATTCCATTCCCATAGATTACTGATATAATGAGAGTGGTGGGGACAAAGAAATCTCTGCCAGTCTTTCATGTCAGTGAAGCCACCAGCATCCTCCTTGCCATCAGAACCCTGCTGCTGACTAATGCAAATCATTGCTGAAGCCAGGCGAAAAACCATGAAAAGCCCTGCCCAGATCCACCATTGCCTCCCTCAGCGCCCTGGCCCCAGCAATATGGTCCCAAAGCGGTTGGGTAATGCTGCAGCCCTGCCTTCAGAGGGGCCATGCTCCATGCAAGTGGTGATAGCACATCCCAAGGGGCCTCTTAGGACAGATCAAAGCTGAGTTTCTACGACACGCCGGCGTGATATGCTGTACAAATGCGAGGCATTTCCCTCTGTTTATGTGCAGCGTGCTCCATAGTTCTGCATTTCACAGTGCTATGAAAGCTTCAAAAGTTCCATTTACGTTAACAAGCCCATAAAGCATAAGGTTATTAAACGTTGTTTACAGTACCCTGTCTGAGCAGCTCGTTCATTTACCAGCTGGTTTGATTCTTACTAAAAGCAAGTTTCACAAGGGCATCAAGTTGTAGCTGCATGTGTTGGAGGAGTTTGTGTCAAAAGGACAAGAAAAACATCAGCAATGGCATCACCACAGAATGCCTGAATTACTCTGCAGTAGGGATGGTCAGTGTTTTCAGAGAGGAATGAAATATCTTGGCTTTGCAATTGAAAAATATATTGTATTTAAATGTTTTAAAATTTATTTTTGGTGAAACTTTTTTAGCATCGGTTATTTTCTGCAAACTTTAGTGGAATTTTCCTGAGTTCACTGTCTTAAAGAGAGCATTTTCACATTTGCATCTTAGGTGAAAAAGTCACAGTTTAGGTAGTTTCATCACCTAGTAGTCACCACAAAACCTAATCAAGTTATTGCGTATGTGGAGGGATGGGTATCAGAAGCTGTGGCTGGGTGGAGATTGCCATGCAGAGTGAGGATTAGGTGAGAGCAACATCACAAGTGTGGCATCGCTTGGAGCAGGCATTTGCTGAGAGCAGCTGGATGGAAACGGTTGGGAAAAAAGAGCTTAGATTTAATTAAAGGAGATGCCTGTTGATGTGCTGGGAAAGGATCACAAAGTTTTATCCACATGGACCTACTGGGAAGGTAGCACTAAGAGCATATTCACAGTCTCAGGGACATTTATTTTCCCTGAGAAGGAAGTCTGAAGCAGGGTCTCTGGCCAGACTTTCCAAGGCTGAAGCATGGGGTAAGAAAAGCACCTCTAAGAAAGTCACTGGTAAATTTTCTTCACTGTTCCTAATTATAAGAGATAAATTTAGAGTTCAGTAATCAAGTCTGGCATGTGTGTGTGGAGCAAATGCCAAATAGAACCTATTACAGCAGGTGCCAGTGTTTGGGGACTGGGTTGGGAGTATGGGGCAGGGCAGAGCAGAGGGGCATCTCCTATCAATGGCTGGTCTAACCTGTCACTCAGTTCTGACAAGGGCAGCAGCAATCTGTGTCCAGGAATCATCAGGATGATGTATTTTATTTTAGACCTGAAATAATTTTTACAGATAATAAAATGTTTATTCTGTAAATCATTTTGAAGGACATTTTCAGTTCTGAAATGTACAACTGAAAATATTGTAAACATGCTGACAAAAAAAAAAAAAAAAAGGGGTTGGAAATCCATTGGACTTAGAATTTACTTGGAGAGGTTTAAGGAAAGTCAGTTTGTAAGGCAGAGCGAGAAAGCTCAAAAGTTTTAGACAGTCAGCAAGATCCCTGGAAGATCAGATGCTATTTTTTTCTGAGATTCCTTGGGATGGAAATCTTTGGAGAATAAGATAAATTTCCTGTAACTCTTCATTTCAGCCAGGATATATGTTTAAAAAAAATATACAGAGATGGTCCAAAGGGAAAGCGTGTATAAGCCAGGCGGTCAGACAGCACTAGGAGTATATTCTACCTCACACATTATGGATGTGTGACAACACCAACAATCATATCCTCCCTCCCTTCCTTCCTTCCTNTCCTTTCTCTCTCTTTTTTTTTTTTTTTCTTTAATCCTAGATTCAGGGGGACAAACTCACCCCATCATGAAAGATCTGGCAGCTCCCTCTGAGTCCTGAACCCTATCCAAGTGATAATTATACCTGTTTGAAATCTGGGAGCTGAGAAGTAGCCTCCAGCCACTCAACAAAGGCTTTCCAGTGCTCCTCTGAGGAAGCGATGCCGACACTTCCCTTCTCCTTTTTTCCCTCCTGCTGAAACGCATTCGCAGAGTTTCCTGAAGCCTCTAAGGCTTTTCCAGAGATCTGGTGGAACCAGACCTGGTATCTCATGAAGTATCATCACATGCAAAGACAAAGAAATACCCCCCACGGGCATAGTTAATGCAGACGAACCTTAATGGCACTTATTTCCCCCTCCCCCTTCCCCAGTTGCAAATGTATAATTAATCTCAGTTCAAATTTACATGTTTGATCTGCTTCTAGGTTTCAGATATCTTTGAAGGAAGGGGAAGGCTCTGTGATTTGATCTGGGGTGCCGAGGATGGTGTTTCACATGGGCAGATACCCCCGTGCCCAGCACTGGTCAGACATGGAGGTCTCCTGGCTCACAGCCTGGGGCGGGAGGGCAGAGGCTGGGGTGTCTCCCAGTTTGGGCCACACAAGACCCTTCATCCTAAGCCACCATTTTCTCCAGGGCTTCTTTGAGCAGTGAGGGGACCTTTGGGCCAGCAGAGGAAATCTTCCACAGGCGAGAGGAGCTAATCCTCCTGCAAACAGATCCTGTGAGTCCTCGCTCCTGCAGCGTAAAAGAAAAGAAAGGCAGAGAGATGAAAAACGGTATCCACTTCAAACAGGGAAATTTCCATTTGAAGTGCCGTCTTCGAGTCAAATCCTCCCCAGCAGCAGCACTTTTTTCCCCCCTCAGTAGTGTGTATCAATTTCTTCTGACAACAGTTTCATGGCTTCGGGATAAACAAGCCCAACTCCATTGGTATTATATTTTACAACTACAGACAGACCATGGAGATTAAAATTCTTTGGGTGAGTCACCAAAGACGGGGAGGGGGGAGGTGGGTCAGCCAGGCCCTGTGAATGGAAAACAAACTGAATCCAGCCTTTCATCCCTGGGGGTGCCAGGCCGTCCCTGGGTGGACACAGGTGAGGAGGGCAGAGCTGAGGGGACACCGGAGCCAGGACCCCTGTGTGCTATGGAGATGGCCAAGGTGGTTTATTGCCCTGGCACAGGGGCTGGGGAGGCCCTTACAGCACAGTAATCCTTACTGGGGAGGCTCCTTACAGCACAGTAATAACTTCCCATTGCCCCAGCAAACACAAGTCACTGAAGAAGAAAACCATATCTGGCTGATCCACAAGGCTTGTGTTTTTGTTTTATTTTCCCGCTGGAAGCAAAGGCCTCCCTTAAACATTTTCTTCCCCAAGTGCAGCCTTTTGGTTTGATCTCTGGAGTTTTTTAAGTCCTTCATGAGGCAAAGTGACACAAAACCCCATGTACTGACACATGATGCTGATATGTTTCCTGCTGAAAACGTCAGTTGAACACTGTCCCTTTCCCTGGTTCACCCTCCCAGCAATTCTTGACCAAGCCTCATCCCTCTGCTAACTTCAGCCTGCTCTCATGCTGTCTTCTTCTCTGGCAAAGAGAAGTCCAGGCTGCACCTAGACAGAGCCACTCAATGGGGTTTTGCATGCCAAGAACAAGAGGTTGTGTCTTCATCCTACTTATAATGGAGATGGTGGGATCCAAACCCTTTGAGCAGTCTGACACTCTCAGCTTCTGTCCCTCAGCAAGTGAACATGTGCAGATGTCAAAAGTGAGGTGGCATGTTTAGCACTTCACACAAGTCTAGGTCCTGTATCCTCAGAGCACAGAGGAATTTAGGCACCTCACTGGCGTTTGAACTCAGGGTGGGGATCTGGCTCACAGGTTCTGCTTTTTTGCAGTGACTACTTGAAACTCTGAACAGCTTACAAGCTCTTCTGCTTTCAGATTAGATTGTGACAGGAATGAACCCATCCCTCCAACAGTGCCAGAAGCTACAGGAGAAGACAGATGCTCAGGGCTGCTGCATACCTGCAGGGCTGGTGCTGGGCTCAGGACAGTCAGGGCCAGGCTCTGCAGAGAGATACCACCACGCTCAGCAGTGCTTGCAGGTGCAGAATGACACAGTCTCTGAATCAGTGCATGGTACTTAAACAGGAAAGACCAATAAAAAATGAGAGTAAAGGAAGTGATTTTTATCCCTATTTGCAGATAGGGCATCAAGACGTAGGGAGGTGAAATAAATTTGTACAGGTTGGACAAGTCTGTGGTGAATCAAAGTGATGAAAACTAGTTTGTGGAAATGCACCTGAATGCCTCAGCTTTACATCAAAATTTTCTCTCCAGGAACCAGTCTGTGACGGAGGATTCACTTTCTGCCAGAGGAGCAGGGAGGAAGGGAGGCAGCAATGATGCTCTCGGCTGCTATTGATAATCATCAAATAGTTTGAATTCCTGCCTGAGAGACAAGGAAACGAATATTTGCTCACAAACCAGGCTTCATGTTTCTCAATCAAGATAAAACTTCTGCCTCATCCGTTGACCATTAATGGAAGAACTCATGGGGTCTGGCAGGAAGAGCAGCCAGATTCCTGCATGTCTCCTGAAGTAACGGGATTTTTGGAAGCCTTGCCCAGGTCATCTGCAGCCCTGGGACTGAGGCAGGGAGGGATGGGGGGAACAGGAGGGACAAGCCCTCTTCAGAGCAGGGCACAGCTCCCAGCACGCCACACACCTGTGAGAAAAGGTCTCCCTCCCTGCTTGCCCCTCCGTGGCCTGGCTGGTTGACCTACAGGTGCTGCAGCCCTTTCCCCCAAGATACCTTCCCTGGGGGGGGGTCTGCACTATGGGGTTCTTGGCCACCACCTTTGCAGGCTCTTAGGGAAGGAGAGCACCCAGCACTGTCTGCACCCAAAGGCACCCTCCTGCCAGCACTGCCCCACATCTTGGGCTGGGCAAAGAGGTTTTTTTGGGTGGAGAGTTTTCCCCTCTACCCCAGGGCTCAGTCCACCCACCATGGAGGGGCTTCAGCCCTGAAGACGTGCATTGTCTTATGTCAGAAAGGAGGCAGACAAAGTCCTTTCTGGGGTAGACTCAAAGTACACAGATACTCAAAATGCAGAAGAAAATACTCAAAATACTCAAAAAATAATCAAAATAGAGAAGAAAATGCTCCTCACAGTCTTTTTTTGTACCTGTTTGATAAAAAAATACTCCTACGAGAGGTGAATGGAGAAAATCCCTTTAGCAACAACTACAGCATAAATACACTCCAGGGAAAAAATAATTTACAGTGATACTTTTTTTTCTTCCTCATCCAAGAAGTGGTTAAGGATTTGGCAGGGAAACAGTGGAGGAACTGATCAGCCTACCTATGATTTTAAAACTTGATATCTTGTCTGTGAATGTCACAAATTTATAGCCCAACAATAATAAGCATTAGTCAAAAATAAAATAACCAGCTTGCTATATTTTTTTCTTTTCTTTGTTTCTTAAGATTAAAAGCACAAACAGGTTACAATTTTTAAAAGCCAGGAACTGGGTAACCAGGTGATTTATCGACAAGACACTCCTCTGGCTGGGGAACCCACCTTTTCCTTCTGCCTGCAACTGCAAAAAGGGTCATAAAAAGTTATGGAATTTTATTATTTTTTGGCAGTACATCCTGGAGCCTGCTATCAGAGGACTGAAACAGAAACAAGGTGTGGTGCTGGTACCCACAGGCCCTGAAGGGTTTGTAACCTAAAGGGTTTCTGGATGCTTGACACAGAGGGATGCTGCTGCCCACAGTTTGGGGTAGAAGCACATTTGAGTGCGCGCACTGACATGGAAGAGCTTTACACAATCCCCCATACGCTGCAGGCTGGGCAGGACTCAGAGATCCAGATCCTCCTTCATTATTCCAAGTACTGCAACTGATTGCTTTTCATCTCCCTCCCTTCCCCCTTAAATGTTGTCATAAAACCCTAATATCTTGTCCTCGAATGTGTACATTCACAATGCCTGGCAGGCTGCTGTTCTCCCTGGGCAGCTCTTCCCCATGAGGGTGCTCAGGTTTGATAATCCCCTACCGCTTAATTGACTCAGGTAATAAGCTGCTGCTCTAATGCATCAGGGCTGGGACATTATATCGCACACACCCATCCCCACATCTTCCCCTGCGGGAACTGTGTCCCTCCCTCCCCTTGGGCACTGGCAGGGGCCCCCTCCCCACCTATTTCTTCCTCCCCTCCTGACACAACGGCAGGGAAACAGGTTCCCCAGGTTTGTGATTCACAGGGAAGAGCAGAAAGTCCGATCTAACTTCCCACCCCACGCTGGTGTGCTGGAAGGAAGAGTCCAGGCTCCCAGCTCAACAAGAAGCATGGCTTGTGCAGGGGAAGAAAAAGAGGTCAGTGCCTCAGACTCCTCAGGCACTGTGGGAGGAGAGAAAGGAGGAAAACTCTTCCCCCCATTCAACTACCTGTTGAGCCCAAGTGGGAAGCAGGGTGCTGGCTACAGCTTGGCTGGGGTGGGGGAATGGGGGGAAGAGCAGTCCAGGCTGCCCCTAGCACCTCCTTTTAGGAACAGACTCAACCACAAGGCTGACTCAAACACCTCAGTGTCTAAGAGAGGGCAGCCCAGCCCCTGTGTGTTCTCTGCTCAGCTAGTAAATGTTAGATTAAGTGCTGGCAGATGACTGCATTTCCCTTTCCTGGTCCTAATCTCTGCAATTAAGACTAGTGATTATTTTGGTTTCTGAACTTTATATACAACACGAACCAAAGCAGTCTCCTGGGCTTTGGGAATGAGGGTCCGGTAGGATGGGGGTGTGCTCAGCACCACGAAAGCCAACAGCAGCTCAGGCTGGGGATTTCTTGGTCGGTGAGTGTGAGTTGCAAATGAGCCCAGGGAGCTCATGGTCTTTTCTGCACCTTCTGCTCAGAACTCCCCCCAGCTGCAGGGAAAGACTCCCACCCTCCTGTTCCATATTGCAATTAAAACCAAGAAAAAAACCCAAGAAACCACATAATTACTGATGCTTTGCGGGTGCCAGGAGGCTACCACTCTCCTCTGCCTCCCACCATGCGAGGGACCAAGCACCTGCACCCAGTGTCACCCTCGCTGGGGAGCTGCAGGGCTCCCGCTGGGTGCCTCTGCGGTCAGAAAACCAGAGGTTTTCTGCTGCTGATCAAAAGCCCTGGCCCTGGGACAGGGCTCAAGAGAGCAAAGCAAATGCCAGGTACAGGCAGGGCCCGCTGCTTAATTGAAGCCTTCCTTCTGCAGGCAGGGGAGCGTGCTGGCACATGCCGGGGAGGGATATTGCTTTGTCTGATCGCTTTGAAGGCTCTGGCGGGGGGGTGGGAGAAGAGAAGAAGAGGCCGGTTAAGTGTGTTTAT
>VXBW01003570.1:459526-472250 GCA_013400375.1 Thinocorus orbignyianus
GAGAAGCCGGGGGGTGGGTGGGTGGCTGGGGGTGCCTGCGCCAGAGATGTGTCAGAGATCACTTGTGTTCCTCCTGGGCCAGAACACCAGCCTGGGACCACCAGCGGAGGAGGAAGCGGTGAGCACGGAGCTGTGTTTAAAGCAGGGAGAGGAGAGATAGTGGCAGAGGGGGGAAGAAAAAACCCAACAAACTCTTAAGAGTCTTAGGATGGTGATAAACATGACAGGGGTTAGACACTGGGCTCCCAAACACTGGGGTGCACAAGTGCACCACAGCAGATAACACGGCAAGGGTCCTGGTTTCCTTTGGAGGAGGCTGAGTTTGGGGGCCTCAGAGTATGCAAAGTTGAGGCAAGTCAAGTTCTGCCACCCATTATGGTAAATGAAGCACAGGTGCTGTCCCCTGTCCCCCATCCCTGTCCCCCCACCGCTGTCTGCAACACTGCCAGGAGGAACTGCCTTCCTGGGGGGGTTCTCACACACCCCAGGACCTGAGGGCTGCCCCTTCTGCCCCGCGCTGCACCCTGGCAAGCAGCACTCCCCAGCACCAGGGACAGATTTAGGGGGCTCTCTTTGAGCGTCATCCACCACCACCCAAAACCCAAAGAGCTTTCCTGTTTGCTGTTTAATGCCACAATGGGGACAGCACCTGCACAAGCACCTGTGCACAGTCAGTTCCCAGCAAGAGAGGAAGCACCGGGCCCTGCAGCAAAGCCCTGTGAGAACGGAGAGGAGGAAGGTGCCACGGCAGCCACCACCACAGATGCCTTCTGCTTCCCAGAGGTGGTAGTTCTATTTTGGCAGCTCCAATCTGTAAGTTAAAACATCCAGTTCTTGGGCAGAGAGAGATAAATGCAGTGAGCTATGTGTTCTTGCTAATAGGAAGCCTGCATCCAAGGGCTGGTTTTATTGTGCTACCTGAAGGCAAACAACGCAGATGCCCCTTGCAAAAAGAAGAGGAGGAAGGAAAAAAGGAGGCGGAAGGAAGAAAGAGGAAAAAAAGACCCTAACAGTCATTCACCAAAGCTTTTTTGTTCTTTTGGGGAAGGGAGTATATTAGCAGGGATTTCTGAGTTCTCCGTAACCTTCTATAGGAGCAGAGATGGTTCAATAACCACATTGTCCCTTTGGTGTTGCCAAAATGCTTCTGCAGATCCACTTGTATTTCAGCACAGGAATTTTAGTACTGTGTGCCTTCCATACCTACCAACTTTTAAAAAAGCTAGTTAACAACTCTGTTTGGAGAAAAAAAGACAGACTTGAATTAGAAAACCATTTAGGTTTAAACAAAGAATTGGGAGACATCTTATATTTTTACTCCTACTTTTTTAGGGTGGTTAGAATACCAGCATTCTCCTCTGTACAGCACAACACATAGAATCATAGAATGGTCAGAGTTGGAAGGGACCTTCAAGATCATCAAGTTCCAACCCCCCTGCCATGGGCAGGGACACCTCTCCCTAGAGCAGGTTGCTCAAAGCCCCATCCAGCCTGGCCTTGAACACTTCCAGGGATGGGCCATCCACAGCTTCTCTGGGCAACCTGTTCCAGTGCCTCACTGCCCTCACAGAAAAGAATTTCTTCCTAATATCTAATCTAAATCTCCCCTCTTCCAATTTAAAACTATTACCCCTCATCCTGTCACTAGACTTCTTGACAAACAGTCCCTTTCCAGCTCTCCTGTAGCTCCCTTCAGATACTGGAAGGCTGCTATCAGGTCTCCCCCGAGCCTTCTCTTCTCCAGGCTGAACAGCCTCAGCTGTTCATAACCGAACATAACAAAACCAAAAGTAGTAGTAGCTTTGCAACAGGAAACCAAAATTGACAGCACTTCTTGCATTCTTGAACGCTAACCATCAGAAGACTTAAGGCACGCACATGAGAGCATCTCCACGGTACGCATGACTTCTGCTTGTTCTAAAAACCTGAAATTTGTCTCTTAACAGCAATGGTAGGTAAAGTTGAGAGGAGAACTGTGTTGGAGAAATGCTTCTCTATTTTATAATATGAATGTTTTAAAGGTTCCCTTGCAATCCACATCAGAGAGTCTGAAATATTTGTAGACAGAAAATTCTGCGCAGAACATACACTTCCGCAGCAGATTTGAGATTGAACAATTTGTCTTTCAGTCACTGGAGGCTAGTTCACATTTCTAAGTGAAATGATTTTTGTTTGAAATTCAGCAAGTGCGTCTCAGCCCTCAGAAGTGGCAATCTGGAACAATTCCATGGGAGAAAGCAGGGGAAAACAAGAAACTGTCTTTAAAGCTGGACTCACAAGGACTCACAGCGGTGGCTATAACCGCATGTGCTGCCTCTGCACCTGCAGCAACTACAGTATTTGAACTTAAGAAACCAATAAGCACAAAGCCATTAAGAGTAAAATGCTATTATGCATTCTGAGATCAACAGGTTTTGGCTAAGATCCTAAACTTAAAGGCATGTTTCATCAAAAGGCACTCGAGTACATCAATCACTACCTGCTCCGCTTACACGAGTCCCTGGCAGGGCTCCACTCTTGCTCTGAGCTTTTGTTTTCCTCCTGCCGCCCCCGTGTGTCTGCGCTCAGGCTCACAGGCAAGCTCCAGCCCCTCTCCGGTGAGGTGGATCCAACCAGGCCCCGAGAAAGAAACATTCCCGTCATCACCAAGCTGTAAGAGCAGCACTGTATCGCCCTTCTCTGGCATCCTGCAAGAAATTCTGCCGTCTGCATATCCTTTTTTTTTACTTCCCCAAGATCCATCAGCTGAAATCACGAGATGGGGTGGGTTTCAAGCTCATATTTATACTTAAAAATGGACAACAAGACATTTTTGACACAAAATAAACATGACACTGACACACCGCAGTGTCCATCTTCCCATTTTATTTGTAATTTCCCAAATGATCCGGTGGGGATGGTCAGCTTTCCCTCCAGTCTTGGTTCATGAATGGAAAAGAAACATCAGAAGTCACATCAGACCGGGCCTGAGCCTGCAACTGGATGCGCTGAGATCAGAGCTGCAGGACACAGTGAGAAGTATTATCCAATCCAACTTGTTCACACGTAGGACTTTGCAAAATATTGGATTAGCACATCTGTAAGTTGTTCAGCCATAACTTTTACTGGGAAAAAAAAACCCTTTCAATGCAACAAACTCAATCCTCCTAGCGTTTCCACAAGACTGTGGAACACCTACTTGCACTGAGCCACGTGCTCCCAGCGCCGTGTTAAATGGGAGAGGGTGGGAGAAGAGGGAAGGACTGTGCCTAAAGCCTAGCTAGTCCCTCTGAATCCAAGCGGGAGACCACTCCCAACTCCATATTTCTTACCCAATTTCCACAAAACATGCAACAATACAAACTGTGCATAAAGGTATCTGCAAACAGAACCACCTCTCCCTGCCCAGGAGCGCCATACCCTGCCTATCAGAGTACTTCCATATGTAGAAAGAGCTCCAGGCGCTCAGGTGTGGAGACAGCAGGTCTGCTTCATACATCATCTTCGCTGATGGAGGTGGTCTCGCAGCACAGCAATTAGTGACAACTCAGGCAAGTCTGAAGTCCTGCCCGTGGAACCATCAGGCAAACAGGGGAGGGATTGCATGTCAAAACCAACACTTAAATCATTTCTTTGCTCTTTCCTCACAAGAAAAGAACATTATATAACAAGGAGGAGGGAGGGGGCATTAATTACGCTTAGGAGTGGTTAAAAATATGAGCATCCTCAACTGTTGTGTTTCCAGAACAGGGATGTGGTATCTGATCATCCTACAGAGTCCAAGAGGGGTGGGAAGATGGTGGTTGTAGACAGTTTTGTGTAAGGCCTGGAGATGTGATGTGTTTCTGCTGCCTTGTCAGTTCTTAGCCTTTTATAACAGCAATAG
Organism: Thinocorus orbignyianus; assembly: GCA_013400375.1. Taxonomy (NCBI): domain Eukaryota; kingdom Metazoa; phylum Chordata; class Aves; order Ciconiiformes; family Thinocoridae; genus Thinocorus; species Thinocorus orbignyianus. The sequence continues at coordinate 463,392 of VXBW01003570.1, forward strand.
GTCTCAGTTTAATGGCTTTCTTGCTGATGCCAGCCGCGTGGCAGGTGTTAACCACATCTGTCACGTTCTTATAAGACTCTGGTGCCTGGAGGGGGGAAGAGAGGAAAAAACAAAACGAAACAAAACTATAAGCAACCTAAAGTCACAGGAAGTTTGATGCAGGCTTTTGATATCCCCTCTTCTCTTCGCAAAAATAGAGGAACATGAATTGAGGGTACAGAAGTAGGTGAATGCGTAGAGAATCTGGCCACCCTGCATCTCTAAGGAAGCTGTAAGACACTTAGATTTCCAACCAAGTTTTCACCATATTTCAAATAAATGTGATAATGTCGTTACACATTATTAATATTCATAATTGTATCATTACACATTGTTGACAATAATGTGTAATAGATAAAACACTAGCTATTGTGGTTCAGTTTGCCCCATATTCTCAGATAATCCAGTCCCCAGCCTGTAAGAATGTCAAAGCTCGCTATCTGGGAGGGAGTCACTCCAACTTCCTCCCTACAGATAGCCTTTTAGATTTATCTTCACTGCCTTTTAGTGACAGGAATCACAGCTGAACTTCAAGCTTCCCCCTCCAGTATTCTGACAAGGAAGCTGCTCTTAAATAGAGATTTTCAAGCAATCCATGTGTCTGTACAACACCAACATCCGTAACAGCGTAGTTCGAAATGATTAACACGCTTCTAGGAGTAAGGTGGTGAAGAGAAAAGACATTAAATCCCATCAAGAAGAACTGGAAGTCATAATATTCAAAGTTTTTCAGACATGCAGAATTCTCTTCTTCTTGAGCAAATACAGGAATTCATCATCAAGAAATAGACCTCTCACCCACAGCTAATAATCTACACGACAGCTGCAGCATAAAGTAATCTTAGAGCTGCGAGAACATAATTCAAGAAGAGAATCCATAAAACTCAACTACTTTCATGATGCTCAAAATTTCTCAGGGTTGATAGTAATTCTTTCTGTCTCCAGGTGAAAGAGATAAAAACATAGGCATCTCCCCTTTTAGCAGCATTTTAGAGACGGGGAATACTTCATATCATTTTCAAAAAAATTAGATAGCTGTATCAGCACAAGCTCTATATTAGAGTACTAGTGACCACTTAGCACTGCAAAAAGTTAAGTCAGGGAGGATCAGTCAGCCAAGGAACAGGACTCCCTTTTCCATCCCAGATAACAAAGTATTAAACTCACTTCTTCCATGACCAGTTTGGGAGAAGCAACACGGATGGCAATGCCCATGTCAGCCAGCTTGTCCAATACATCCTGGAAGTCCAAGTTACGCCGGGATTTGGCTCGAGACAGTGCACGACCCTGGAGAGCACAGAGAACAGTTTTGTTAGTTCCATTTTTTGTAGCTGTTAGGAAAATCAGAACTTTCTTATTAAAGAAAAACATTATAACATTATAAGTATACACAGAATGGCTGAGAACACAGAACACAGTAAGCCACAAAACGGGAGAAGAATTTAGACTTCAGGTGATGGGCTTCTGAAAAAAACCACACATCTGGTATCATGTAAAAGTTCCATGTGTATAACTTCCATCCTGGTTTGCAAGTGTCTTTTTACCCAAACCACTTGTCAGACAGTGTTCAGGTGTTGAACTTTTACTGGAAGCTATTTATATTCCTCAATCACCCTGTCTCACACTGTAAATAACAGGGGAGGAAATACCTTCTAACTACTGAGGAGTTTTATTTGGGAAGTCTCAGCACAGTTAATCATTCTTGTTAGCTCAGCGATATCAGATCTGGTAAAAGGAGTTCTATCTCCACATCTTCATCATAACATTTGCCCTGTATAAACCAGCACCCCCTAAATTTTCTGCAGGAGTAGTCAAAACTATTCAGGAAGGGACACAGAGGATTTCTAGCTTGCATTCCTCTTGGGCTGGGATCATTGTGGTAAAGTCGCTCTCTGCTTCTGTGACCGAGAGATGAATCACACTGGATGACCTTCGAACAACCTTGTTCTCTGGATAACAGCCCCATTCCAATCCACTCCTGAAGTGACTTTTTGACTTACAGCTCCATGGCAAGTAGTTCCGAAGGTCTCAGTCATGCCTTGCTCTGTGCCAGTAAGAACGTAGCTACAGGTGCCCATAGTCCCGCCGATCAAAACAGGCTGTCCAGTCAGCTGTGGATGCAAAGTATTAGTTCATAAGAAAAAGAAAAAAAAACCAACAAAACAACTAAAAACCTCATTCTTAAAAAGTCTGAGAGGAATCATATCTCCAGAAAAAGAGGTCAGGTTCACATTCCCTCAGAGCCCCCCTGCTTGCCTCAAGTGGTTGCAAAGATTCTGGAGAACTAACTGCACTAAAAGATGCAGGCGGCGTATCAAAACACTTGTGTCCAACAGACAGACAAGGCAAATCACTGAAGGTATGTCCAAGGTATGAAACACTTCTTTCCCTTTGTAATCTTCCAACCATCATGGGTGTGAAGCAGAAAAGGGAGCTCAGTGTCCCAAAGATCTAACACACAGACAAGCAGAACACTGCCATCTCACTAGGGTTCCAGTGCTGTTAGCTCAAAAATGGAACTCAGAGCATTTAGATTTCTGTTAGGGGTCCTAAAATTGTCTGATTAATCTAGGATTCTCTACTGATTCCCTTCTCCCACAGTTAAACTTACTTGATAATCGACAGCAATAAGAGGATGGTGAGGAGGGAAGGCCCTGGTTGATCCCTTTCTATGCACCAGCAGAGTCCGCTCCTTTCCATCCACCACATGTTGCTCCACTTTGGCAATGTTGTGAGACACATCATAGATAACGTGCATGTCAAGGTCATCTGGGGTCGTGTTGAAGACTTTGGCAAAAGCCTAAAAAGAGAGCAAATCAGGATGTCAAATAGAAGAAGATAACTGCTGTGTAATGTGGAAGACTCATAATCTTTTCAGGAATTAAAAGGAACAAATTAGCTGGAAGGTGTTTCTTACTGATAAATCAGTGACCCAAACACTTGTCATGGCAGGTAAGGAACTTCAGTCAAATTCAGCCACAATGGAATCAAATACAACAGTGCTGGCTGTGACAGAGCTGGACTGTCTAAATTGTTTATCTGCCCACTGGCAGCTTTAATGCTGGAATGAGGTCAGATATCAGCTAGACAAATTCCTGCAACTCTTAAAAGATGGCTTCAGCAGTGTAAAAGCAGTTTTCTCTCGATGATCTTTAAGGTTCCTTCCAACTCTAATGATTCTATGATTCTCATATACTCTTCTTCCAGTTCAAGGCATTTTCAAAAATATGGCTTAAGTGACTTCTGCAAGTACAATCCATTAATGTCAAGAGGTTTTAGATTGCCATGACTGCACCTTTGTGTAAGTCTCTCCAAAACCCACAGATTAAGAAGCACAAAAGTCAAAGTGACATGAAATACTGCAGCTACTCTGTGTTCTGTATGTCTGGGATAAAGCAGAGAAGCGTACCAAAATATCTGCATCAGGAACAACTCTGCTCCTACCTGTCTTGTCAGAAAAGTCATAGAAGAGCGGTTGACCCATGCATAGTTTCCAGCAGCCGCCATTCCCTTCAAGTAATCCTGTCCCTCTGCAGAGGCAATCCTGGCACACGCCAGCTGGCGATCATTCACGATGATTTTGTCTCGTTTCATAGCCTTTTCCATAGCCACCAATGCATCTGGGAAATAAAGACATTAAATCTAAGTGATTTCTTATTTTTGTTTCAGTCTGTGAGATTAGCACAGTTAATTTATATTCTAAAACTGAACTCATCTGTCTGATGGTCAAACCTACAGCTTCTTCTCAAATGCAAAAGCAAACCTGTGGCAGAGTATCAACTGTTTCCAAACAATCTCTATCAAGGCATTCCAGGACAGATTAAGCAATTACACTGTAATAAATGCTCTCTGGTGCTGGAATTTACTGTCAACGACGAGACCACACTGATGAGTTTTGCTTTACTTCCAGTACCTACATCATACCTGTAGCAACCTGGTGGCCCAGGCCTCTGCTGCCACTGTGGATCATCACGCACACCTGCCCTTTGTGGTCGATGCCCATCTTCCTTGCAGCATATTCGTTGTAAATGTCATCCACGACCTGGATTTCAGCGTAATGATTTCCAGCTCCCAGGGTCCCCAGCTGCCAAGCACAACACACTGATCAGACAGTGTCCCAGCCTCTGGGAGCACAGGGGAGAGCTACGGGAATGTGGGAAACAGGGCAAGTTGCTACAGCACGGTTTTGAAGAAGTTTTTCCAGGAAAAAAAGAAAAAATAGTAATATGAAAGGAAACAGAACAGAGTAGCATCATCACTGTCCTCTTTGTTCAGATTTATATCTATTTTTACTGTTGGAATAAGACTGCAATTAAACAAAAGGACTAGGATCTACAGATTGTGCTGCCACTTGTTTTCCAACTTACTTAGGCCTAGTTGAAAGATGAGAAGAGTACAGAGCATTGAGAATTTATCTTCAATTTGTACAGGCAAGGCAGACATGCAGTCTTATACTTGGTTATAACTCCATAAGGAAGTTACAACATCCTGTTAATTAGGTACTTAAAACTTTTCAATAAATTAAAGCAAGATATTTAATTTCCAACCTCAATTTTTTTCAACTCTATAACAGATATTGCTTATTTGCAAGGTGAGTGTGAAAACTGAGTACACAAGATTATTTTGAGGTAAAAATGCTATAATCATGCAGTACCACAATTCAAAAATCTCAGGAAGTCACATAAACAAAAGCTTTACACATGGTGGCATTATTATAGCCATCTCAAAAGTGTCCCACTCAGCAATGACATACTATGTACAGAAATGATACCCAACTCTTCAAGTGCAATTTGAAGCCATAAGCTATTTATTATGACATCCTTCCTTGCCCTGCTGTTTATTTGCTGAGCAAACAAGGAGAAAAGTTGCAGACTAACTTGCCTTACTCTTAAAACCAAAACCACATCTGGATGGGGAAATGACACCAAATACCAATTCTAGTACCAGGTGTTAACTGTTGAAAAACTGCTGGCCCCAGGGACCTTGGGTATGGCCCGTATTGTTTCCCTCTTTGACAGTTCTGTCAAGAATTACTCATGAACAGCCCCACCCTCTCACCCTTCCACCTGCCCAGAAATGCCAGGCAGTGTTTCAAGATGACACAAAATTAGAGAACTACCTGCTGATCTTTACATTTGAACCCTGAGAACACTGGCAATGCTCCTGAAACATAACAGTACCTGAGGAAGGCCCCTCTTCTTTGCTCTTGAGGAGACCTTGTTGGGGTCAGCCTGCAGCATTCTTCCATACTCCTCACAGTGCTCCTTGTCCTCTGCCCAGGCATAACCTTCCCGGAGAGACCAGTCCACACCCATCTCCAGTGCCTCCTCCAAATCCCTGTAATTATCAAACACCCACATAAGGCAGTTATCCCTGGATATACTCAAAACTCCACTGGATATGGCCCTGAGCAACCTGGTGGAACTTTGGTGTTAACGAAGCCTATCTTGAGAGTTAAGCCTCTTTCTTGCAAGGAGCTGGATGAGATGACCTCAAGAGATCCCAACTAACCTAAAATATTCTGTCATTTTCTGATCAGCCCCCAACTCCCCTAACAAGAAGTCCAACTTCTTAATACTCAAAGAAAAATCAAGCTCAACAAATATAATAACTCTAAACAGGTCATTAATTTTTCCTCTTTGCTCTGTTGGGAACATCCTGTTTTCTCTCTCATCCCTTTAAAAAAAAATACTTTTACACCCATGGAGGTTTTGTGTCAGAAGAAATGAGAACCTTTCAAGAACTTTTAGTTATTTCAGGGTTTTAAGTAGGGGAAGAAACAGCTGATTTTTGTGCACTGATGATTATGCCCAGTCCTCCTGGGGAAGTATATATGCAGAAAGAACAGAAAGAGCTTTAGAATGACTTTCTCTTTCTAAAAGTCTCCCACTGATGAATCTTTCATGGAAATAAACACCAAAGATGTCCCCCCAAGCAAAGTGTGCACAAAGTCATTCTCTTACTTGGCGTTCATGGGGATGACACCTTTGGAGCCGACACCAACAGGAATGTGGTCAAACATCGCCTGGGCGAGCTGCTCCTTCACAGGCTGCACGTCATTTTCATCCAGGTTTGTACGCAGTAAGCGCACACCACAGTTGATGTCAAAGCCGACACCACCTAGAAGTGCAGAAAAAGCCATGGAATTAATAAAGAAAGCGTGCTGATGGTGAGCACGTGCTGAATATTCATCTTAAATCAATGTCCCTGCTGACAAGGAGCACGTACTGATCATTGTGATCTTACACCCTCTTTCTGACACAATACTGGGAAGAAAGCAGAACTACATTAAGCTTCATTCTAATAGATTTATACGAAGCCTCAGATTTCAAGACAGCCAAAAATGTACTCTTGCAGAGAAAAACTTGAAAACTCTAAAGAATCTCTTCTTTTCAGTCTCAAGGACACCTGTACATTTGCCTATGGAGCTCTCTGTTTACAAAAAATCTTTCTACACCATCAGTGGAATCAGGTGTTTATTAAAAAGACTCAAATATTTTAAGTTTACATTTTTAATAAAGTGTAGAAATAGTCTCAAATGTTTCCAAACATTGTTCGAAGAAAAGAGCCAATTCTTTATCAGCTCTGCCAAATCCAAATTCGAAGTCTTGTGCTCTCCCTTCAAAAAAGAAGGCCACCACAAGCCCAAGTCAAAAACACAAGGGCAGTTCTCAAAATCAATGTAACCACCTGCTCCATAAAGAATAGAGATTCTGAGTGCAAGAATTAAGCACCTTTTAACTCCCTATAATTCACATGTTTTTTGCTTTCACTCTGCATGCAAAGTACTATAAAGACCTGCCATATCAAAAAGGGGTTTTATGCCTCCACAGATATTTCTCAGGGCAGGTTACGTCAGTCATAAAGTATCCTTACCTGGTGACACCACTGCTTCAGGATCATTCATATCAAAGGCAGCCATGTTGCCAATGGCAAACCCGTAGCCAGAATGGACATCTGGAAGGCCTATTGATCTCTGAAAAAGAATCAAGGAAATTTTCAAGTTCTGTGAAACTCTGTGCTGCACAGCGTCACCTTGGTTATGCTTTGCCACATTTACAAACAAATATATCAAAAAAAGAATGGATGTTCAGGTGAAGATGGAGTACACATATCACTTCAGGTAAGTACCTAAACTCCTCCAGTTACTGGAGTGACAGAAAAAGCAGAGAAGCAGCAGATCTTACTCTGAAGCAAAGACACTGTGGCTAGTCAGCCAACTAGCTCCCTTGGCTCCACTGACCAGACCTTGGGAAAACTTAAGCTGAAACACCTAAATTTAGGAATTGGGATCTCAAACTGAATTCTAACCTAGCTTCTTCTTGGACTCGAGAGTTCTGCATCCAAAACGTATGCAGGCAATAGCCTATCAATAGTGTAAAACTCAGACATAAGAGTGAAGCTGAATTCGTCTTTACCAAGTTCCATTTAGGGACATCTGCAATATTTAAACACTGTAAGTGTAGTAATGTAAGAGTTCAACGCTACAGCATGGAGTCATACAACAGTCAGCATTTTCTTTTCTTAGCTGTGCCATCAAACACTGACCAAAGACTGCACCCTGTAGGCAGGAAAACCTCATCTTTTTAGGATGATATCCTGATAGAACAGAATTTTAATTTCTAAAAGAATACCTTTTATTGAAGCTTTTTGTATCCCTACTAATTAAAGAGAGCAAGCAGCTGCTTCTACACAACTCCACAAGTTATATTTAGCCAGGCAAGTTTCTAGGACACCACAACTGGAACTCCACAAAACAACCAAAAAAGCAAGTCCCAAATACCCCAAAAATGGTCAGAAATTGGAACTTTTCCATGTGTGTAAAACTGTTATCATACATTAAAAATAACAGTATTTTCCAGTGGGATTTTGTGCTTCTTCTACCTCCCTTTGCCATCACCAAGAAATCTCTTGGTTTGAAAATAAAAAAAGTGAATATTTGAGTAGATAGATCATCATAACATCTCTCCTATGAACTACCAGCGAAATTTCTCATTGTAAGAGGTTGTTACTATTCTACTTTCCTCCTTTTTTGGTTGATTGCTAAAGTATTTTAACAGCATGATTGGCTGCCTTTTACTGCAGCCAAAAATTCAAAATCCTTGCCAAGTCACTATGATAAACAACTAAAAAAAGACAATTCCATTATTTGTTACTTATTAATATAAGCAATATTAAACATGAAAAAAATAATTTCCACTTTGTGCTTAGAGCTTCTTGAAAAGTGACCTATCCTACTATTTTCTTCCTGCATCATATATGCAGTGCAGGGGGTTGAAACTTGGTGATCTTTAAGGTCCCTTCCAACTCTAACCATTCTGTGATTCTGTATCTGATGCCTCGGTTCCAAAAATACATAGGGTGAGAGAAGAAGTGTTGACTGCATGAGAAGGCTCACTACCAACACTAGAGCAGCAACAATAATACAGACAACTGTATCGCCTCATGGTCTCTCCTCGCTTCTCTATACATCCTAGGTTAGCAGAGGCAACTCAAAACACAACAGACAACATGAGTAGGTGGGAAAAGGTGGCTCAAGCAAACCAAGCCAGCATAAAGCAATGCTAAAAAAGCCTCACATCAAAAAGCAGTCGATGAAGCAAGTGGTTAGTTCCCTTTCTGACAACTTAGTTTTACAGCCTAAAACTCTGGTCCACACCCTTTCTAATATTTGGATGACAATAATCACTGGCAAACAGGAAGAGAAAAACAGTGATTATTTACAGAAGCTACTCACATGAACAATACCAGGTAATGCAGCCACATTCCCAATCTGCTTCATAGCAGGCAAAAAGCCACCTGCACCTAAAAAAGGGGGGA
>VXBW01003570.1:472276-524493 GCA_013400375.1 Thinocorus orbignyianus
AAAGAAGGATAAAAGATGTAAGGTGATTTACCATGGTAATTGCAATGAAGCACTTTCTGAAGAGGTTGCTCAAAACACTGGCAAATCAGAAGTCAGTATCACCATTGACTATTCCACTCTGCTATAAAGCACCTTAGCATTATGCATAATCTGTAGTTTTATGAAATGAACCATTACGCTGAAGTTATCCTCCTTCTGTGCGAGCACAACAGTCTATGCTAACAACAGAAACGTGTCACCACCAGCCCAGCTGCCGGACCTGGATCCAGCCCCGCACAGAACAGACAGGCTGGGTCTACAGCCCCTGGGAAGGCACAGGCCGGGAGCAGGCACTCGGAGGAGGCCGCGGAGCACATAGGGCAGCTGGGCAAGGCTGTGCCCACAGGCCTGCAGGAAGGCTGGGGAGAGCCTGGTTACAAAGGCCTGCAGTGACAGGACGAGGGGCAACGGATTTAAGTTGGAGAAGAGCAGATTTAGATTGGATATTAGGAAAAAATTCTTTACTCTGAGGGAACACTGGAACAGGCTGCCCAGGGAGGTGGCTGCGGCCCCTTCCCTGGAGATATTCAAGGTGAGGCTCGATGAGGCCCTGGGCAACCTGGTCTAGTTGGGGGTGTTCCTGCGATTGGACTACAAGACCTTTGGAGGTCCCTTCCAGCCTGGATGATTCCGTGATACGCTACAGCCGCGGGTGTCACCCCCAGACTCGCTCACCAGGCCGCGGCAGCCCCAAGGCCAGAAATCCCGTTCCTCTCCACCCTGCCTCCCCAGCCGGGACATGCACCGGGCCTGCCCCGCTACACCCCGGCCCCTTCAGGGCTCAACGCACAGCCTGGCCTGAGCCCAACGCTGCCTCCCAGGCCCCGGCAAGAGGGGTGCGAAGACCGAAGGCTCCCCGCTCCCGTCCCGTATGGCAGAACCGTGCCCCGGACGCACCTCCGCCGCGGCAGGCGTTGCGCAGCTCCTCGAACATCAACTTCTCCAGGGGGTCGTTCACGTAGAAAACGCCCTCCACCTGCGGAGAAAGCTGTCAGGGAGCGGACAGCACCGGGCCGGGCCCGGCCCAGCCGCCCTCCACTCACCCCGGGCCCCCAAGGGTTGTGGCCCCCCTCCCCTCCACGCACATGCATGTTGGGCACGAAGCCCTTCTTGATCCGCCAGCAGTTCTTGTCGATCTTGTCCAGGTACTGCAGCTCATCGTTGTAGCTGCGGCTCATGGTGGCGGCCTTCCCGCTCGGCGACGCGGCCACCGGCAACCCGGCTCGGCGGCANAGTGCAGACTTTCAGTATCTGAAGGGAGCTACAGGAGAGCTGGAGAGGGACTCTGTCAGGAAATGCAGTGATAGGACAAGGGGGGAATGGTTTTAAATTGGAAGAGGGGAGATTTAGATATTACGAAGAAATTCTTTCCTGTGAGGGTGGTGAGGTGCTGGAACGGGTTGCCCAGAGAAGTTGTGGCTGCCCCATCCCTGGAAGTGTTCAAGGCCAGGCTGAATGGGGCTTTGAGGGGGGGAGGGGTCCCTGCCCATGGCAGGGGGGTTGGAACTTGATGATCTTGAAGGTCCCTTCCAACTCTAACCATTCTATGATTCTATGTGATGCTGGGGTGGAGTTATCCAGCTGGTCCCCGGTTCCCCCTGTGCCATAGCCGGCTCCCCTGGTACCCCTGAGGCAAGGGCACGAAGGGGAGCGCAAGGCCCAGGCCGTGCTGGGCTGAAGGAATCCGAGATCAGGCCTGGCGACCTCCTCCCTCCCACCATGTGCCGCTTTGGGGCTGGCTCTGCGGAAGGAACAAGTGGTTTTCCAAGTGCTGGTGGCTAATGCAAGCTCTGCCCCTCTGGGGCAGGGCAGTTTCAGCCTGCGGGGTATTTAGGCACCATGGTGCTGCAGGTGGATGGAGTTTGCCCAACTGTATTTAGGCAAAAGCTGCCTGCACCCCATCATCAATTGCATTTCTCATCTTAGGTGAAACAAACCACCAAACAACAGCTTTTTGCTGTTCAGTCTTGGCTTGGAAAGGGATCCTGGTTGAGGAGCGAGAGGTGTGGGGAAGGCTAGGGCATGGGCAGCGCACCAGGTGGATGGGGCTTTGCTGCAGGGGAGGTTTGAAGCTCACAAAAGCAGCAGAACAGAGCATCTGGCTGTGGCATCCCAGCCTTTATTTCTCCTCTGTTGGTGCTAGTTTGGGAGACCTGAGCCAGATTTGGCCACTTTGGGCAAAGCACAAGCACCTAAGCACTGCAGGGCAGGCATATCCCTCTGTAGAACTGTGGTCAGATTTGCATGCTAATGAAGTATTGAAAAAGAAGGGGGAGAAAGAGGGCAAGACACCACACCGAAATGAAGTAAGAAATAAAGTATCTGTAACTATTTCAAGCAAGGGACATCATGAGTCACAGGGGAAGAGGGACTATGAAAGGCTGTAGTAGTGCCACTTTGTCTCTCTTCCTGAACTGTTTCTGCATCTTTGTTAAGATTTATGTCAGAGGTTTATTTAAGACACTGCAACAATTTTAGTTCCTGCTGTAATTGGCACAGCTCCCAGTCCGACATGGTTCTGGAGAGGGCTCACTTCATTCTTAAAGTGTTGTGTTCAGAATGAAGTTATTTAAGATCATTGCAGCAGAAAGAGATTAGCAGGCGTGCCTGCCCAAGCAGCATTTTGACAATGTACTTTTCCTTCTTTTGAAAACACCTTTCTGGAGGTATATAGACAAGACTGTATTTCAAGAGAGGCATTTATCTTAAAAACATTTTTGCATCAGTTAAACTCCAGAATAAATAATGTCAAGCATGTGTCATATGTTCTTCTCCATAGTACAGCCTAATCATTCCACCAACTTTCTTTACCTCCCCACATCCCTCTTTGCCCCCAGCCAGGGCAACATCACTTGTCAAGGGCTCAAGTTACACATTTCAGCAGAACTGGACAGTGTTTAGCCTTGAGAGTCACATTATTGATTTGAAGTTTGTGGTTAACAAATGGTCTCTCTTCTCCTTTAGTGTTTGTAGTGGACATCGGTGGAAATCAACATGTATCCCTGTGGGGAGAAGAACAGTCACTGAAATGCTATGAATTACAAAATTACAAAATGAAGATTTTTTTTTTTGTTTGGTTGATTTTCCTATTTTTTTTATTTTAAAATTTATTTTCTTGTGGCTGTTTTTGGTAGGTTTTTTTTGGTTTTGTTTTGTTGTTGTTTTTCCCCCAATTTCAACTCGATCCTGGTGTTATAGGTCAGAACAATCTTACAATCTTTGCAAAAGAGCCCCACCTTTCCCTGGGTGCTATCCCTTTGCACCATCTAAAGGTCATACAGCCAGCTCCGAAAAAGTTAATCTGAGTTTTGGGGCTACTGGCCGATCACCACTAGGTGGGGTTGTTTATACCTAATTTAAGAATTAGCCATCTAATCTCAATTAACCCTTAGGTCTTCCCCCATTGTCAGTGCATACAGAGCGAGGAACCTGCAGAGAGCAGCCCATCACAGTCTAATGTAGTTATCTATCAAAAGTGGGAAGAATTGTCTTTCTTAAATCAACCATAGCCAATAGACTGGGACTGGAAGCACAGACTATAAAAATAGTCTGGAGCTTTTCAATAGGAATCCCATTCACTTTGCTAAGGTATAGTGATTCTCCCGTGTCCACTCTCATTTCTGTTTACTGATGAGGAGCCTGATTAGAGAAAGTGAGGTGGGGGAATAGGCCCATCATTTGTAATTAGCCTATAAGGTCACTGACAACTAGTGGCACAGAAAGCAGTTTCCAAGCATTTCTGTTTCGTAGGAGCTGCACAGCTGGCTGCTGCCAGGTCTGTGGAATGCAAAGAAAGATTAAAAAATACCCCATTTGTGTTTCTTTCCTGAGTTGTGCGTTGTGCTTAATCACAAACCAAGATTCGAGACTGTCCCTGCAGGGCTGAAAATCACCGAGAAGTTGGTAAACAAGTGGAGATATATAGGTGTCTTGCCCATTTTCTGGCAGTTCATTTGTCAGCACTGCCTCTGTACTGATGGATTGTCTAGCAAAATTCTGTGTGTTCAGTCTAAGGGCTATAGCGTGTTGTGAGAGGCAACAGAATATGGTGTGATTTGGAGAAGAACCAGAAGGCAAAGAATATTTTCTGAGAGCTCACTGACTACTTTTGACTAATAACCTCAGCTGTTATCACCAATTATTAACAAAACCTAGTCATGCAAGGTGCACGAGATTGAATTCACCTCACCCTCATATTTCAGCTATTCCTGGTAAATTCAGCAGGACTGTATGGGTAGCGATAACTCTAATTTGATTTGACTGGCCAAACTCGAACAAATTGTTTTCACACTCAGTTGCAACTTGAGAGGCTGAGCAAGCTGTGCATTGGACCACTTTGGGGTTAGGTGTTTAATGCAGTTCTAGCTTCTCCTCTCAAAGAAAGAGAAATTTGTTTCTAATAGGATTTTACCGTTATTACAGATCTCAGTTTAAGCCCAGGGTGAATAACCTTTTCATGGGAGTGTCAAAATCTCACCTGTAGAAGCGTAATGTGAGGTCTCGTCAAGGTAACGTTGGCTAAATTGGGAAGAGGGAATCCTTTTGACAGTTTAGCTTAAAAAAAAAGAAAAGAAAAAAAAAAAGATACAAACAATAATTTTGGCACGCACTGGAAAGATAACAAACACTTGCCCTTCAACAACCCTGTTTGTCCAGAGATTTCTATATCATCTACAAAAATTAACCTCCCAGTCTTCACAAGCAACACTGGGAGGTAGATACGATGCTCATTTACTAATGGGAAAAAAGAATTACAGATGGTTTTGTCTTGGTGGAGTGTTGCAGCCAAACCAAGGCATTTCATGCTCAGTGTTTTGTCCCTAGTGGCCTGGGGGGATTGTTAATACAGCTCTCGCATCATTAGAACCCCTTCCCATTTGTCTCCATTCATTAAGGAAGGTGAAGCCCATCCCGGTACAGAGGGCTGGCATGAAGCCACGTCTCTCCCTCCAGGGCCCTACATTAGATTTATGAGAGGCAAAAGCCCCGTGTGGGTCTAATAGAGAGGGAATACATTTCACACATGGTGGTCTCCAGCAGGTGGGCATGCTGGAGAGATGTGCTTCTCCCTGATGCACCAAGGCCACCTCAAGTGAGGCACAGGCAGGTGAATTAGGAGTTTGCAAGTCCTTTCTGCCCCTTTTTGCAGAGCAGCTATATTCACACTCCTGTGAATCAATCTGCCCCTTCCACTGCTTACTGGCTGATGGTTATTTTCCACTCAAGTTAATGGGAATCGGGAATTTAAGCAGAAAGTCATTAGAAGTTCATAACATCCGTCCCACTCTGCTGGAAGCTTTGAGCTTAGAAACACAGGCTTACCATTCACTGATGGAATGACTTCGGTTTGTAAAATGTAAGACAGGATGTTCTCCAGAAGTGAGATCTGCCACAGAGGAGAAAAAGGAGTTAGCCATCGCTTCCTGATAGTGGTAGAACTGTGGTGCCCTAATCCTAGGTAGAATTAGTAGGCTCATGTTCAATTTTCAGCTCTCATTTGGCCCCAAAGAGTCATAACCTAAAGTGACCTTTGGATCCTAAGTTTTTAGAATAATGCAAAGGAAGTGGGATGCAAAGTGCAAATGGCTTTCATCACGCTTGGACAACATTTTCATTTAAACCCGTCTGTTTCCTTTATTTGTGAGATAAAGCATCACCAATAGCAAAGCAGGACCAGAACAGCCTTAATCCTTTCTCCTCAGCTACTCAGAAATGATTGATTGTACTCAGAATTAAACGACTCTCTGCGGAGGCAGGGTATTTCCCCTGCAAGGCTACGACTGCGCTATTTCAGGCATCTGAGACTAGTGGTTTGGCTCCAAATCCCTGCTGTAAATTCTGAGCATCTGTGATGAGCACCAGCCCACCACATGGCCTGTCTCTGCCTCAGTTGTGGTGTGATGGCTCAGGCAGCGTGCTGCTGCCTCCGGTTAGGCTACAGTTCCCTTGAGCGCTGAGCGTTTCACCCTTAGGATTTGAGAAACCTTTCTGCTACCAACAAAATACAATGCACCGCTCAGGGAATCTACAAAATATTTCATTTTCCAAGCACTAACTTGCCCCAAATAATGTACTTTTAAGTCCACAGCAGAGAGGCGGCTGCCAGAAGATAGGAAAAGAGCCATCCAGGAACGAAGCCAAATGATTTAGAAATACAAATAAAATTTAGCAGCTTACTCTTTAGCCTTGATAAGACTGAAATTCCTGGTTTGCATTTCCTATGTGCTTAAACTAGTCACTTACCTCAAAAAAGCCAACATTGGAGTGGGCGAGGGAGAACTGGAGCCTGGGGGAAAGAAACGAAACAAGATGAGTCACTAGAAAGGATAAGCACGCGTTATTCTAGTCATGTGCAGTCACTGCTGCAGAGCTCCAGGCCTTAAGAAACATCCGTAAAGAGACTTTGGAAGCAATATATTTGACACAATGCATACTGCCTCAGAGAAAGAAAGATGTGGCTTGCCTAGGACACTGCAAAAGAGTAAGCTAGAGGGGCTGTAGCCAGCAGTGTGAATATGCTTCTCCCTCTGTGCTCTATTTTGGAAGTCCTACTGACAGTTGACTTCACCAGGGCTAAGCATCAAGGACTTGCAGGCTCAGGTATTTTGCAAGGATTTTGGTACATTGCATAATGCTTTGATGTGAGCCTTACTGGGCTGGGAAGAAAAATGCTGTTCGTGGTATGGTACTGTTGCTGATGGCTGTGTTGCTAATGTTTCTGTTTCCAAATTCAAATACTTATTCAGTACATATTAAAGTATCCAAACATGTATTCAAAACATGATTTCTGAGTTTCCACAGGACCAGCATCTCCCAGCTCTCAGCATACTACATTTTTCTTCCTGAATCTGCTGCAAAAAAATGTGAACAGTACTACCCCCCTTTAAATTCCTAATATCTCTGTGCCTTGACGAACTCTGCATATTCTTGACCCTATAACTGTCTTCCTAAGGGACTGTTGTGAAATCAGGCTCCCAATTCCCAGCTGTGAAGTCCTGGTACACAGAGCTTCTTTCTAGAAAATGTGTCATGTTAGATGTCTAAATGCTCAAGCCTCAGGTCTCCAGCTTTCTGACCCTTGGGAGCTGCAGTACCTTAGGCTAAGAATCTCTGCTACAAGAATGTCAGTGTAGGGGAGCTGCAGGGGCCCAGATTCTTTGTGTCCCAGATTCTTTTCACTTTTTTAGTGTCACAGGTGGGCTAGAAAGTAGTTGCGCCTTGCCAGCTGGAAAGGGGCGAGGGAAGCACTCACCTCATTCAGGGTCATCATAATTGCCCTGCACACTTCATTTAGATGGCTCGAAGGGGAGAGCAGATGTCAGGAGCAGAGAATTCCAATGAGACCCCTGCCCTCCAGCAATCCACAGCTAGTGGGCAGTCCCCTGGGGACTGTGGTGGTTGTCACAGAGAAGCTTCCTGACTCCTCTCAACTTGTACTTGTACAACCCCACAGAAAAGTAGAGAATCTAATGCCTATGAACTCACCAGGGAAACACATTCGTTAAATTACGGTTATCTGATTATGTGCCTAAACTGCTAATGTTGGGATTGCTAACACTTCCAAACGGCTGGAAACCCTTTCCACCCCAGATTGAATTACCTGTTTAAACAAAGCGAGCCCACCAGTTTCTGGTCAAATATATTCAGGGCAATGCTGGTATTGGCTGCCTGCAGAAGAGAGAAACCATGGGTTACCAAACACAAAGAGACAGGACCCTTGCTCTGAATTAGTCCCAAATACAGAAATACCATCTTCCCAGTTACGGCAGGGAAGCTGTTTCATGTAGATGCAACTTTCACCCTAGCCCATGGCCCGTGCAAGGCTGCACACAGGAGATGTCTGCTTGTCTGAATGGCACTGACAGGAGCTGAAATGTGGGTAATGAGATTTCACTAATTATGGACATTTTCTGTTAAATGAACAAGTTGTCAAGAGACATGACCCATGCCTGCAAAACTGTCATTCCAGGAAATAAAACTTTGGTTAGTCAGACTTGCCATATGTTTGGACTTTTGTCCATCTATAGGAAAAGGGTCTTTGTCATAGAAATATCCTATAGGTGAAGTGGGACCACATAAGCTAAGGGGAATTTACATGTTTTAAGTACTAGAAATCTGGTACTTTATTTTTTCCCCAGTTTTAACAGAAGGAAGAAACAAACACGTTTAACCCTGAGTTAAACGTCACCTTGTTCATTGTACTTACTACGTTCATAGTGAACAACAGCTGGGTGGTTGAGTCTGGCAGAACAGCAAACACCTCCATGGAGCCCTGAATTTCTACCGTGAAGGAATCCTGCTCTAAGCTGACGACAGGTATTTCAGTAGCCATTAGCTTCAACATCACTGGGTAGGGTGTAACTGAATATTTAGCTACCTGTAAGGTTCCAAGACAACAACAACAACAAGTCAGAAAAATGCTTTTCTTGTAGAACAGGTCAGAATACTACATATTCTCAAAGCATTTTGAAGTTCCTTAAGAGGAGGTTAAGGACAGCCGCTAACATAAGATTCTTTCAAGCAAGCAGGAGGTAGAAGTTTTCTGTATTGATAAACAGTCTTGGCCACATCAGGAATGGAGTGGAAAGTTCTTTCCACTCTAGAGATATGATTTCTTTTATATCACTTTGAGAGAAATTAAATACCTGTTTGTGAACACAGGAATGGAACATGAATGTGACATTCAAGTCACACAATAAGAGTGCTCAGGAGTCATTCAGCTGGAGATTCACCCATCTCATGAGATAGGTTCCTGCTCTGAACTGTCTTCAGAGGAGCCTCACTCTGGCCACTGCCTGAATAGTGAGTAGGTTCACCAAGCTCATTACTTAAAACAGAGGGAGTGGAATATTAGCATCAACACTTGTGGCATTTTACAGAGAAGACCGTGTGATGACTGCCCTTGGAGCATTCTTAGATTTCTGAGGAAGGAACTTAATACCATCTGGGAAGCAAACAAGGATGTGAAATTCTTCGAACCACGATTTCATCCATCATTGGCATTCACGGCCTAGGGTCTCTTACACTCATTTTTGGTTTCTCATTCTGTCTGAGAAGGCCAGTAGAAGCTATGCACGCTTATATTCTCTGTCCTGTTATATTAATCTCCTGCACCTAAAATAAATGGAAATCCTGTGCATCTGCCTTGTCTGTTCCCTAGATGTAATGTTTCCTGCCCATCTGCTAGTTTGGTTTCCTGCATGTGGCCACTATAGTCCCTTCTCAGATCTTTACTGAATTCCTTTCTGCTTGACAGTCACAGGTTAGCAGTGAAGCAAAGACAATTATGCAGGTTCGGGCAGGAGGAAGGAGTTATTGCTGAGCTGAAGCCCTCTCAGAAGTCTCTCAAAGCAGGACTCATGACTGGAAGCTTTTTCCTGCCTAAAGATTGATGTGCAGGATTATGGGCCAACTTTGGTAACAGTGCAAGTCATCCAACTCCTTGTGGGTGTGGGAGGTGAAAAGGCCCATCTGCTCTGCTGTTACGAGGCTTACATGTGCCAGCTTCTCCACAACAGGAACACTGGGATACCCCAGTAGTGATGCATCTGACACCCACTCTGGGTGGTTTCCTAAAAGTTTGTAGAAATAACAATACTCACCTCAGGGATGATGCTGCCAAATATCTCTGTGCTTATATTAAAATAGCTGCAAGTCTGAAGGAGAAGAAAAAAAACCCAAAACATAAAAGAAGTTTACCAGTTTTGACCTTCATGGTTGGTTTTGGTTAAATGAATCATTACTATCATTTCAATGATTTTTTGATTCTGTGTCTTTTGTTCTCAGAAATATTCTTAAGGGACTAAATATACTTAAAGCTGATTTCCAATAACATATATCAAAATACTTCCTGACAAAGCTAATGCTTAATATCATTGTAGTTTGGCCTGCAACTGATAGATTTTGGGACTTACTGAACCTCCTGGAGGCAGGCTCGTCAAGTCTGCTAGACTTCAATCCAGAGCTACTGGGCTTTGACATATGCTTGTCTTCCATGGCTCCTGGAGTACTTATAGTCTCTAAAGACTCTTCAGAAAACAGCCACCAAGGCTGCTAAATTCCCCAGAGTAAATCCTTTATCTGCATCAGAAAAGTCTATGCCTCAGGTCTACAAAAACTTCTGGTTCTTTTTTGTAGCAGAGTTGCCAGTATTTGGTACCTTACTCAGTGGAACTTGGCATCCTGGCTGTGGCCTGAGGCACCTACACAGACCATAAATAAAAGAGCATAACAATACTCTGCTATTCATGATCTACTGCCTCAGGACTCTGCAACCCAATTAGCAGCTTTATACGGCCACATATTGACAACTGGCAGGTGAAAGGCCCATCTTGGATGACCCGAGCCACTCTGACCCTGTTCCTCTGTGTCCTACTCACCTCCTCTGTAATGGTGACGTTGAAGGCCCCTGCGGTGTAGTAAGCAAACGAGGAGGTCTGGAAGAAATACTCGGAGAAGGCAAGGTGGAGCATGGAGTCGCTTTGGTCTGGGATAGTGAAGGGAGTTGTCACACAGGTAGAGCCAGTGTAGTTTCCAGCTGGATGGACTATCCCCTGGAAGGTATTGGCAGAGATAAGAAAACAAACAAAAAAAAAAACCACAATCAAAATATGACTTTAATGTGACTGCAGACAATTAATGCTCCTTCCCTTTCCCTTTGTCAGGCTATTCATTTGGTGTACAAATGAGTACATAGGATTTGTCGTACACTCTGAAGCCTTGGTGCTTTCAAGCAAGTGGTGAAGACAAGTTCCAGAGATTGGACACCTTCACAGGTCACACCTGAGATCTATCCTTTGAGATGCTGATCACGTATTGAAGAGTCTATCACCTCTGAAAACAAAGCCTCTAAATTGCGGGTCTATATGCTGCATGGAGAGCATGACTAAGAGTCCTCCTTGTAGAAAAGGCTTACTTTCTGCTTTCCCCATTTCCAGGAATTTAAATCTGGAACTGCTGCCCAGAGCAATCTGATGGTCTCAATTACAAAAAAGGATCTCTAAAATCAGAGATCTTTCTAGGCATAAATCAGCATGTTATTCTACCCAGAGGCAAATTGGAAACTTGTGTAGACAAAAGAATGCCTATGACAGAAAGAAAAGTTACATCTGATAATCTTAAAAACACCTATGTTGCCTTTTGCACTGCCCATGATATTAGCTAAGGCTTCTGGATCTAATACTTCCAAATGCATCCAGATGAAAACAAAAAGGTAAAACCAATTTAAAATGAGGAAGCAACTCAAGGGCTAATATTTTTTTATACCTTTTTTGTTAGTTCCCCCTTTCTCAAAAGTATTCTGTGTCTCTGCCCATGATAGCCCTCCCTTCCACCCCGCCCCCTTTCAGTCCTCCCTGGATTTAACAGTCACTCGCTTTGTGTTTTTCCCCCAGGTTGCATCTTCCGTGGGAGAGTAGCTCTTGTAAGCAGCCATGACAATACCTCTGTCATCTACCTCAAGCCCCTGCTTAAAATCTAGTTGCTACAATACCCAGAAGAGCTTGACAACAGCTGCAGAGCTGGTGTGCCGAGACTGGTATCTGCCATACTGATGGATACTGGCTTTTTGTTCCTTTATGTTCCCACCTCTTACCTCCCTGTTGTCTCTTTTTAATACTTAATTTGTAAGATCTTTGTGACAAGACTGTCTTTTCGTTCTCCCTTTGTAGGGAGAACCTAGTGCAGGGCATCTTAAACTCAATTAAGGATCTTAGATACTACAGTGATGATAACTACTCTCAACCAAACCACCTTACACAGAACGACAATCAAGTTATTCTAGAATTAGGAACTAGCCTGATTTTAGTTTCAATACATAAGGAGATTTTTTTTCCCTTTATTTGAAAGAAACTTTCAAGTCTTCAAACTCAGCAGCACTCTTTGGGCTCCCATGCTTTTTCAAGGGTCTTCTGTCTTCCCATGCAAGGTGCCAGAGGCTTAATTCTTGGTCCTATAGGCTTACTTTTTCTTTTCCTCTCTCATCTGACAGCAGATGCATCTAGTCAGTGCAATGTGTAGAAATCTTCTCCTGACTGACTGAACAAAGAAGTTGCAGATATCAATGGACAGCAAGAGAAGAATGAAGTTCTACTTTCTCTCCTTTCTCTTTCTCTTTTTCCTTCTAACTTGCTTAGTCAACTTTTACTGCTCTCTATTTGCTATAACCATCTCAACAGCAATTGAAAAAAAAGGATGTGGCTTTTGACTAATTCATTTGGTGTAACAACATAATAAGTGTCGTAACAGGATTAAGTGTTATAACAGGGTAATTATTCATGTTGTAACAGGATTGTTGAACATTACTACAATAGCAAACGCAAGAGTGCTTTGAAATGTCTGGATTCTCAGATGCTGAGTCTTAATGCTCAGAATAGCAATTGCTCATTTTCAAAACTAGATCATACAATAATAAAAATCACACCAATTTTGGCAAATAGAACTACAGGCAATTACCTTCAAGTCCAGGTCAATGAACTGTCGGAATACTGCTGGCAAGGTATTTAAGGAATAGTCTACTTCAGCCAAATCATCAATCAGCATTGGGACTGTACGGGTGGTAGATAAGGCAAAATACCCAATATTACAAAGAGCACAGAAATATTTTTATGCATACATAAAATTCTAAGTCAGCTCCTGAAGAAACACAAGTTGTCCCAAAGAGCAGGGAAAAGACAACCAGGGATCTCCTTAATATGCATTCTGATATAAGGCTTGATGTTTCTACTGGAACCTTCTTCAGTTTGTCTAATGTTTTCTCATAATGGAAAAGTAAATTTGATCTAACTAAAAAAAATAAATAAAATGGCCATACCAGTGCTTCAGGGCATAAGGAGGTGGTGGGATTTCTTGTCGGGGAGTTCTGAGAGCACCCAGAATGCCTCTAACTTGCAAACACCTTCCCAGAATGGTGGGTGCCTGATCTGCTTACATACTTGTGTTTTGCACATGGTATCTGCCCAACACTTTGGGTACCTTAAATGCCCGCACATCTAACCCAAAATGATTTAAGTGAGAAGCTTTTTTTTACAAAGGAGCTTTTTCATTTTGCCTTTGGCAAGTCTGATAAATAGGCAAGTGAAACTTAAATTTCCAAGCATGTTAGGAGAGCAGGCTTCTGCTTGCAAAGCACTCTGTGTGCAGGAGGGCTCAGAGCATGGGAATGAAGGGAAAACTGCCTTAGCATCGGTGCTGTGGCCTTTAGAGGCATTTGTGTCTTCAGTGGCATTTCTGACAACAGAAGCGCACACTGCCACATCTGCAAGTTGAAAATACTTCCCAAATCCTTTGCATCTCAGCAATACAATTTTCTTGTCAAAGTACAACTCTCTCTATTTAACTGTGGTCCTGTAAGCAAGGGAGCAGACAGATCAGAGGGCCCAACACCACTCCTGGAGGCTTTGCTGACCAGCTGCTGCTAAGGAAGCTGCAGAATTTCACTGAACAGGAAGGGGAAAACAGAAGAAAAAGATATCACTGGTGACTCACCATTCAGTGATCGGAGGTCTTTGTCCAGCAGGTGGATCCCAGATCTGATGTTGGGACATGACTGCACATTCAAATTATGGCTTGATTAGTGTGGACCTGTAAGCACCTCTCACCAATCTGCTAGTAAATGTGTCTGCTTATGTGACACACATGGCAGCACATGACACATGTTTGTCAAAACACCTAAATCAGTTTTTCTTCAACTAACTGGTTTCCCAAGGTTCCAACTTGGTGCGATGTAAGCATGTCCTATGTCAGAGGTGCTTTTAGGCAACCAAGTGAGAAGTTGCCAAAGGCAGCCTGATGGGGGTGACAAAACCACAGCCTTAAATAACACAAGAAGGAGACGGAGATCTCACGTTGGTCTCACAGGAGAGATCCCTGTGAGAGATCTGTGGGCAGAATCAGAGCCATCTCAATCTCTGTCTCCTCTCAGAGGCCCTGGGCAGATTGTCGTTAGAACTACGCACCTCTTTGATATGATGAAGTTTAAATATGGCATTCTATCAGGGGATGTACTACAACTTCTCTGTGCATCACTCAATATGTTTTGTCTGCCAAGTATAAAAATTACCCAGATCCCAAGACGTCTGTAGGCAGAGACTTATTCTGCATCAGAATGAGAAAATAACTACATTTTCTGGCCCTAAGGCTGCCTTGGTTGAACCTGGGTGTGGACCAGTCAATATCTTGGCCATGATGCTGGCACTTTATCTGGAAGCATTTCTGGCTGACACAATGGTGACTATATTGATCAGACCAGGACTATACTATTTTTCTAGTTCTTCCTTTGCCAAGTTAGCAGCACTGACTTGTGAAAGTCATATTCCTTAAACCCCTCCCCTAGACAATTTGAAAGGCTTACGTTAGTGACCAAGCTCCTGTGAATGGGTTTCTTCAGATACTTGATAAAGAAGTTACGCAGGAAACTAGAGGAAAGGAAGAAAGCATTTAATGGGTCAAGCACTACAGTCAGTCACAGGCAACCAGATACCTCTAAAGAAAATGAATTTAATGCCCTCTGAGTGTGATATTCAAGCACACAAGAGAGCTTTCTGAAATGTAAGCTATTAGAGAGCCACCATTTCAGAAGAGATAATTTTACCACTAGGCATCTCAGCAAGTAGTCTAGGTAGATTCATCTCTATGAATAAGGAAGTCTTCATATTACCACCATCACATATGTATAAACACAGAATAAATAAATAGTGTCTGCACTAGGAACTTCCAATACAAGTAAAAACAACCAATCAAACAAAAAACCGCAAACCTAACAACAGATGACAAGAATTATATTCAGAGAGTGACACAAGCATACGAAAACAATGAAATAATCATAGAATGGTTAGAGTTGGAAGGGACCAACTAAAATCATTGGGTTCTAACCCCCCTGCCATGGGCAGGGACACCTCCCACCAGACCAGGCTGCTCAAAACCCCATCCAGCCTGGTCTGAAACACCTCCAGGGATGGGGCATCAACAACTTCTCTGGGCAACCTGTTCCAGTGCCTCACCACCCTCACGGTAAAGAATTTCTTCTTAACATCTAATCTAAATCTTCCCTTTTCCAATTTAAAACCGTTACCCCTTGCCCTATCACTACACTTCCTGACAAAGAGTCCCTCTCCAGCTCTCCTGTTGCTCCTTTCAGATACTGGAAGGCTGCTATCAGGTCTCCCCGGAGCCTTCTCTTCTCCAGGCTGAACAGCCCCAGCTCTCTACTCAAGGGACAGTGTACACAAATACAAAATAATGGTCAATTTGGCTATTTTTACACTGCTTTAGGGCCCCGATTCTCATTCGTGGTGCCTGGAGACACCAGAATGTTGTGCCCTATGTTGTGAAGTTGTCTTTGTGCCATTCATTTGGCACTTACCTTCTCCTAGAGTGTACGCAGATCTCTTCCACTTACCCACTTTTCCCGTTCAGCTTGATTTCTATATCACCAGAAGTTGTCCGGCAGCTGGCAAGTGATATTGATGTGTGACCTGTATTATCCAGGGATGTTGAAAAGATTGCAGTAACAAACACCTTCGAAATATACACGGTGCTTCTTCCAGTGTCCTTGCTGCATAAAGTAAAGAAATAATTGAAAAAACTATTTTTAATAAAAATTTGACTTTCAATTATTTCTTAAGTGGACTCTTTTCTGTTCACTGAAGATGAAGTTGTTTACCTGAATACTTTTTATTTCATTGTTCATAATGAAAATAGATTTTAATATGCCTGCAAAGAATGACGTATTCCACACAGATTCCCAGCTAAGAGTTTTGGAAAGTGATGCATTTAGAAAAGTATGTAAAGTATTTTGTTCCAGTTACCAGACCTGTGCCCAGAGGTCACAGCAGAGGAAACTGGAGATCACTTTGCCTCAGACCTGCCTCTTCCCTGTGGCCTTGCCTGGCAGTCTGGACCGGTGGCTGTTCCTGGTCACTGCCACTAACCTGCTTTGCTTTCCTGGCTTGGGCACTCGCTTGCCAGTGAGGACACTGCCCTGCCATCACCATCACCTTCCCTTGCACCCGGGTCCCCTTCCCTTGCAAACAGCCAGGCCTTGCTGTCCTTGCCAGCAGAAGCCCAGAAGTGCAGAACTAAGACTGCTGTCATTCAGTCAGTTTAGCAATACAGGTAGTGAGGGGAAGAGGAGGGATTTCTTTCTTCTGAAACAGCCTGGGACCAGGAAGGTGCAGAGACTGCTCTAAGGATCCTGCCATCTGCTTGTCCATTTTCTATCAGCTTTTGAACTGTATCTCTCAGAGGCACAGCACAGGGCTTCTAACAGCTTAGCTGCAATGGGAGGGTTTATTATGCTGGACCGTGATCCACTGTACTACAATTTTTCTGCCTTTATCATTAGCTGGCAGGCTGGACCACGGCAGTGTTCAGCTAGAGCATCAACCCTTTGCTGTTCACAGAGGTGCTTCTCAGCCATGGGCGTTTTATCAGTCCTCAAGGCTGAGTGGGCAGGGGCTGTCTCCCACCAGCAAACCTGTTGAGAAAGACCAGTCTGTACTCCTGGGTTACTGCTACTACCTGTTAAAGACCACCTTTGCCATGAAGGGGTCACAAGAAAAACAAAACTGCATTTTTATCTTTATATTCTCCATTAAGAAAAATCCTAGGATGAATGAGGCTGTACGTACAACATCCAGGTCCTTATGTTCCAGTTCATATCGATGGTTAGAGAAGCATTTCCAATCACCAGTTTTATCCCAGTCCCAGGTATGAGGGATATGGAAGCACTGGGGAATTCAACAGCAGTGACGTGTATTCTAGAGCATGAAAGAGAGAAGGGGAAGAAAAAGAACAGGAGAAGTTTGTATTTCACGAGTCAGGTGAACACAAAGCGAGATTCAAATTTCAAATGCAAATTGCTCTTAGAGAAAATACTTACTTTGAGATGTTGTATTTGACATTACCAAGCCCATATTTCTCATAGCCACTCAAATCAGGGAAACGCTCCTTCTCCATATTCTGCTTCAGGATTTCCAGACCAACTTCCTTGGCTACAGGAAAACACGGATCAGTTCAGTTGCCTTTGGTACTGCTTGGGAGTTTAATTATATGTTTCTGGCTTAGGAGATGGGATGGACACAGAGTCAGAAGGATGAGGGTGTCTCATTTGGGATCCAGCAGTCCTACTTCAGATCTTGCTCCTAGTCATGGCAAGAGTTAAACTTGCCAATTCAATATTTGAAATCAAATGAACTTTGCTGTGATGTACAGTGCTGTCAAGCAGCTTAATCTATCTGCTGTATTGTACTCTCAAACTTTCCTTTTCTTTAGAGACTGTGATCAGGTCATTTCCTTCCCCTGCCCTTGCTTCCTGAGATGCCTGTCATCCGAGGATTCAGTGCAATACCACCACCAGTTCCCGAAAATATCACACATACCATATTCCAACCCCTTCTGGCTGATCCGCACTTTGACTCCAGGGTTGGCCTTGAGTTGCCCACAGAGCAAACTTAAGAGGAGGAGGGAACAGCAAATCTTCACCATCTTCCTTGTTTTTTACAGGACCTGTTAATAGTTATTCAAAATAGTAAAATAAGTTCATGCTGTGTCACATGGTGGATGCACTCTCTTCTACCTCCCTGGAGGGAGCTGTTCTGTCGCCACATTTCCCTCCAGAATGGATAAAGCGGAAAGCCCAGCAACTGTGGAAGAGAGGAACTATTCTGCACAGACCGCTAAAGAAATCAAGTTCCTCAGGGTAGAGAAGTCAGCCTATTCATAGTCATAAGGTGTGGAGAAAGCACTTGGGATGCATCCTTCTGGACAAATCCTGTTGAAAGGGAAATGGCACTGAATTTTTTTGGCTGTAATTATTTTTTTTTCCTACAGATAGTGATATAAGTATCTTATTTTTCCCAAAAATGTATGGAGCTCTCAGTGCCTCCTGCTGATTCAACAGACCTTACCTTATCTTAGCACTTAGGAAAACCTGATCAGCTCCTTCTGTTATAGACATAGACACCCCCACTTTAGTAACCACTTATTAAAATCCTGGCCACAACTTTGAGAAACCTTTTATGTTCCTTCACAACAGTCAACAAAAGAAAATAATTTTGTGCCAGCAGACATTTTCATATCCCCTGGTCTGCATGCTAATAAATACATTTTTTATCCAAAAACCTTCCTTGCAAACTTTGTGGTCAAATTGATGTTTATTGTTGCTTTTTTTCAATTATCATTAGACAACTTTTTTTTTGCCAATGGAGAACCATAGCCTGGTTCTCCACTCACAAATAGGGATTTCAATGTTCAAAGGACTTTATAAGAACAAACTAATAAAGGCAACATAAGTGCCTTTACTAATAAGTTATATATTATTGGTGGTGTCTTTTTTCCCTTGTTTGGGTGCATCAAAAAAGGACTCTGGTCTTTTACCATTTCCTCTCAGAAAATTTTAAGGGAATGCTCATAGCCTGGGACAGTGACTTAATGTCCAGAACAGAAAAAAAATGAAGTCATTTATCATTCACAGATGGTTGCGCTTCCCCATATACTTGGGTGGAATTGTTTTATTTAATTAGAGCCATTCAAAAATTAGGTTTCTCATCTAAGACAGTCACCTTTATAGCAGAGAGAGATACATCTGCCTAAAAGTCACCTGTCTTAAAACAAATTTCCCTTTCGGGAGTGCTCATCTTCCTCCTGTAACTACAGGATTCAATGTCTACCTCTGAGGTGGGACAAGGTAGGTAAGCTGAACCTATACCAGTTAGATAATATATTATGTGCCAGTTACTGTATGGTTTTGGGGTGATCCTTCTATTAATGGGGGAGCCTCACACCTCCTGGTCATTCTTCACATAGAGAACCTGCTCCTAAAGACATAAATGCCTTCTGAAAGACACTCGTCTTCTGGATGATGTCAATAAATAACTTATCAATAACCAAAGACAATTTACTTTCTCACAGTACGTTCTGCTGATGGCAGCTTTTCTATAATACCATGAGTGAAACCTCCCACTTCCTTTCACGGCATGAAAAAACCCAACAACATGCATGTTCCCTCCCACATTGCCACCCAAACCAGCCCCAAATCCCAAGGAGAAACCCACAATAAAGAAAAGGTATGGGTGGCACCACTGACTGGCTATGCGGTGGATGATCACTTGGCTCTCCCTACCTTCTCATGCACATCACACAGTGGTCCTCGATGGCTCTACAGCATTTACCATAGAGGTAGTGAACGAGTCAAGCAAAGTCCCATCCCAGGGACCTCGGTGACTGGGTTTAAATCGAGACGGAGCTCTGCTGTATGAACCACAGGCTGCATGAAGCATGAAAATCAGAAGCTGTTACTGCCAACGAGGTGTCCCAGGGAGAGTGGGAGAAGCCACCCTGGTGGATAATACTTGAAAATTTGTTTTGATGTTGCTGCCTCTTTCACTAACCTTTTCATTATCAGAGGTAATAATATATCTCAAACCTCTAAAATATTTTCAGTCCTGACCACAATTTAAACAAACTGCAAAATTACGAGATAACATGTACATAGTTTTTGTGTAACAGCCTCAAGTAATCCCACAGAACACCTTGCCTTTAATATTTTCTTTTCAGTTGTAACTGTCAGAAATTGAGAGGTAAAAATAGACACGCTTGATAAGCGGAACAAAAGCAAACTACTAGAAGGACATGTGTCTTTCACAGTTCTCATAACTTAAACATCTCAACATTTAACCACATTTAGCTACAACTATCCCTTCCCAGCAAAGCCACTCAACAACAAAGAGTAATCACAAGGTATTTGTTACCATACCTGTCCTCTGAGGCTGAAGAGAAGACCGTTGCTGTACCAGACCACAGGGCTGAGGATGCTGCAGGGAAGATCCTTTGCAGCCACGTCTTTTAAAGGAAAGAACTGTGAGCCTGAAGACAGCCAACTGCTGCCATCTCCAGTGGTATCATGCAGGGAGTGGCCTCTCTGGTTATCATGTCCCAAACTATTTTGGGTGTCCCAGGTTAAATCTATCATTCTAATTTCATTTAGGGACTATGCAAAGGGCAGTGTAAACTGTTGGGTGGGGGTGCTCAGGCGCCAGGGCGCTATGCTCGGGGTGACACACTGCCTGTGTGGCATACTGTTTTGGCACTGGCTTTTCAGATGGACATGAGAGTGAACCGCAGTGGAGACTCTATTCCAGCAGTTCCAGGGGACTGGTAACTCATAGACAGGTCTCTATTGTGAAAGAAATGAATGAATGTGGCACTGTTAGGAAGAACAGATGGAAGGCCCATCTGTTTTGAAATTGCTCAGGATACAGAAAACCAGTATTTGTATTATAGTATATATATGCACTATAGTGTGTATATATATATATTGCAAATATGTAGTATCAAATCATTGCAGTCAATATTTTTCATTTCTTCTGCTCCCTTATCCAGTTAACCAGTATGTTAGCTAACCAATACTACATGGCTTATCAAAGAAGTGATTTAATCAATTAGCTTGCATGTAAACCAAGGAAATTCCCCCAGGCATGGAGCACTTTGCTGGACAACCTGAGTCACTTCATTGTGCAATCCATGAATAGAAAAGGGCAGAAACATTTGTCAGTCAGTCAACAAATGCTTTGCATAGATTTAATGTTCACTGTGGGGAGTCACACGCAGAATAATTTCATTATTTATATCTCTGACAACTGAGGATGAATGAAAATCACACCTCAGTTACATAAAACTCTCCTGTAAATTTTTTGCTCAAGTTCTGCAGCTCCTTCAAAAGCACGGGAAAAGCTCCACTGTTTCCATTCATATAGACCTCCAAGATATGCAAACAACTGAATTGTTTGAAAACCATCTCAGCTTACTCTCATCATATCCTTTCAACATTTTATAGCTCTTCTAATGGAGTACCACCCAGTTTAGATAAAGCTTTCAGCAGAAGTTAGCAAAGACAGACTGAGGCTTCCAGAGCAGTTTCATCATTTCTTTCTACAAATATGGCAGTATTTGTAGAAAGCAAGTACATCTGCTTGCAGGCACATTCAGATAGCACAAACGTGCTATAAATAGTTTCTACACCCAAGCTTTTCACCTCTCAAGGTGTAACAAGGAGCCCCTAAAAGGACTGTTTTGTTTCAGTTTTCCCTGTTGAGCCACCAAGTGTTTCCTTCAATCTACACGCTAAAGGAGATATGGATTGCAATCCTTTTTACCCAATATACAAGAAACCCGATGAGCTTATCAGTATGGCCATCAATGGAGACTTGGTCCTGCATCTCTGCAGATCACTTTGGCTTTGCATGATTCCAGTGTTGCCTCTGGCTCGGTGCTCTACTGGTTCCCCAACATGCACTACGGTCTGCAGCACACTGAGGGATGTGTGTCATTTCCATTGTTCTGTCAATGGGGAAACAGTACCAGACCAAAAATGGTATCCTGACCAGTAGGTAAAGTATAGGACGATACAGGGGAACTGTTGGTGCATACAGCATCCTCTAAAGTCCTAGGAGAAGCAATTACTTTTTGAGCAGCAGCCAGACTAGTGCTTAAGGAACAGTGTTGTGCTAAGCCATGGCTCTGGTTTGAAAAGGCCCATCGAGCCACAGCACTCACTGGTCAGTCCCACTGGCAGAGGGAAGAGATGGGCACCAGAGCTTTAGTTCGCTTTTTCTCCATCTCACAAATTCTCCCCCAAATAGGCAGAAGAAAGTGCCTGAAGTGTTATCAATGAGGGACACCGAGCTATTTAAAAATCTCCATTTCTTTTGAGTTCTTCATCTTCCATTCTTTTTCTAGTTGCTCTTCATGTGCCACAGAATATGATGACTTGGAAGCCCTTTCTGTGTTTTACTGTTGTTTGGTTTTAGGATTATTTTTTTTCCGTAAAAAAACTGTAACAGCCAGTTAGATAAAAAACCTGATTCAGCTACAAATCAAATACAAGCTACATTTCTGTCCCAAGCTGGAACTGAAATTTTCATAGCGTGATGACTGTAGACTAGTTTTCTTTTCCATACACTTCCATCATCTCCTGGTCGAATGTCCCTGGTGACACTGACATAATACAAATAAAGTTTCCAGCTCCATCTTACAAATCTGAGAGGTATGGAATTATTTGGAGATTGATACCCTCGAAGAGCTGCAGCTACTCACAAACAACGAAGAACTGCGGGATGATGTAAAGGCCAAGGGTAGCTTTGGCAGCAGAGAGCATGAGACTGTGGAGTTTCAGACCCTGGGAGGAGTGAGCAAGACAAAGAACAGAATTACAGCCATAGACTTCAGATGAGCAGATTTCAGGGACCTGCTTGGCAGGATCTGTGGGAAATTGCCCTGGAGAGCAGAGGCCCAGAAGAGCTGGCTAATCTTCAAGGGCAACCGCCTTAGAGCATAAGAACAGTCCATTACAATGTTCAGACTGTTGAGCAACTGTGGCAGAAGGCCAGCCTGGATGAACACGGAGCTCCTGAGTGAACTCAAACACAGAAAGGAAGCATACAGAAGATGGCAACTGAGACCAGCTACTTGGAAGGAACACAAAGATACTGTTTGCACATGTAGGAACCAAGTCAGGAAAGCTAAAGTTCAGTTGGAGCTGAAATTAGTTTGGGAGGTGAAAGGCAACAGGAAAGGTTTCTGTTACTACATCGATAGCAAAAAGAAGGCTAAAGAGAATATGGGCTTATTGCTCATTAGGCCAGAGGACTAGTGACAGAAGACACAGAAAAGGCCATTTTTACTAGCAAGACTTGTCCTCTGACCTCCCAGGTTGCTGAGCAATTAGCTGAGTCTGTAGGAGGGAGGCAGTACTCACAGCAGACCAAGCCAGGGCTCAGGATCATTTAAGCCACTTGGACATACACAAATCTATGGGACTGGATGCATCTAGGTCCATCTAGAGCTGCTGAAGGTTCTGCCTGGTTGATCTAACTGTGAAGCTGCTATCACCTTCAAAGACTTATGGCACTTGACAGAGGTTCCTCATGACTGGAACAATGCAGATATCACAACTGTCTTCAAGAAGGTCAAGGAGGATGATTCAGAGAAGTCAGTCTCACCTCAGTCCCTGAGGTGGTTATGGAGCAAACATCTTAGTAGCAGTTTCTGAAGCACATAAAGGATATGAAGGTCACTGGGAGAAGCCAGTACGGATTTTTCAAGGGCAGACCATTCCTGACCAACTTCATCTCTTTCTGTGATAAGCAGACTGGTTGTGAGAACCTGACAGAAAAACAGGATGTGTCAAAGATTGCTTGCTGCAAGATACCTGCCACCATGGACAAGGGGACAGCAGTGGATGTTCTACACCTCGATTTCAGCAAGGCCTTTGACACAGATTCCTTTAGTCTCATCACCAAGTTTGTGCTATACAGGCTGGAGAAGGTAGGTAGGAAATTGGCTGGACTGCTAGAATTGAAGAGCTGTGATCAGCAAAGTCTTGCTGTTGATCAGTAACTAGTGGAGGTCCCACAGGAATCAGTAGTGTGACCAATAATGTTTGATGCCACCTGGATGATGGGACAGAGTGCACTCAGAGCAAGTTTGTAAACAACACTGAACAGTGGAGAACAGCCAACACGCTGGAGGGAAGGGATTCTATTCAGAGAAACCTGGATAAGCTGGAGAAGTGAGTTGACAGTAACCACACAAAGTTAACAAGAGCAAGTGTGAAGTCTTGCATCTGGGAGGGAAAGACCCCCTTCAGCAGTACAGGCTGGTGGCTGTTTAGAAAGCAGCTCTGTGGGGAAGGATCTGGGAGTCCTAGTGGACAAGAAGTTGAACATAAGTCTGCAGGTCCGTAAGTCTGCAGTAAGGGATTCTTCCCCTCTATTTGATACATACAGTGTCCAATTTTGTAGTAGTGTGTCCAGATTGGGCTCCATAGTAGAAGAAGGATATTGGCATCCTGGATCAAATCCAGCAGGTGCCACCAAGGGGGCTGGAGAACATGACCTACAAGGAGTCTGAGAGATCACGCTTATTCAGCTTGAAGAAGAGGAGGCTTGAAAGACCTTTTAGTTGTCTACAACATTTTGATCAGAGAATATAGAGAAAATGGAGCCAGACTCTTCTTGGCAACAGAACAAGTTGGAACATGGGAAATAGTGATTAGCTACTAGGAAAAAAATATTACTCTGAAGGTAGTTAAATAGTGGAATAGGTTGCTCAGCAAGGTTGTGGAATCTACATCCTTGGGAAGCTTCAAGATTCGACAGGACACAGCCTTCAGCAACCTGATCTAATTAGATGATATGATTCTATAATTATGTGATAATTAATTGGATTTTATAAACCTGCTCCCACTATTGCTACAGTTACAAAGGGAAAGGAGAAATTCTTATGAATAATAAAGTTACTCCATACACAAAGTTTTGCTAACACTAATGGAGATAATTTGAATAATGCAAGAACTGGTTCCTAAAATTAATAATAAAATATAACTCTACTGAAAAGAACCTCATCAGGCTGCAGTAAGTTTTGTAATGCATCAATAACACTGTCAGCTACATTCACTGTACTAAAATCAGACTCAGTTTGTGAAAAGCGATTAAGAGGTTTTACTAAAACATTAAAAATAATGACGAAAAGCCATGCCTCTAATGTTGTAGCATCTACTCCCTACAAGCCAATAGATGGAAGACTACATTTTTCTTTTATTATTGTTTAAAAGTAAAAGGTCATTAGGAGTGACTGTCAAGGTCCTTATCTCCCCTTTCCTCAAGTTCGTAGTGAACATCAGTGGAAACGACCAGATGACCCTGAGGAAAGAAAAAAATGTAAAACGACTTTAAATTTTGGAGAGATATATTCAGGGTCAGTACTCTGGGACTAGATCCCATGGTAAGTCCCTCAGTGTTTAATTAACTTTAGGGTAGGAATGGGCTCTGATGTAAGTTAATACAACCCTCCAAAAAGCTGAGTAATACTTAGCACCAAGACAGCAGAGCTGTCTTTGTGTTGTCCCCATGCTGGCAGGCCCTGAAAGGTTAGCGAACCCTCTATAACCTACAACTGCTAGGGGCTGGGGTGTGGAGTTTCGATTTTATATCCAGCATATAGTTAAAGCTTTACTATTAAGCAATATTTAGATCTACCCAACACAGAAACACACGCAAATGCACAGGCCTGAAAAGGAAGCAATATTCTTTAACAAGAAATCAAACTCTCACCTTTTTGATTTCTATTTCAGGTCCAGTCAGGGTAGTGTGGGCCAAGTTAAGAAGAGGAAATCCTTTTCCTAGTTTATCTTCAGAAAGGACATATAAAAATACATTTATTGTAATAATAAAATGCACTTCAGAAGCATCTTTCTCATGGAACTCAATTTGTTTTGCAATTTCCCTTTAATCAGCTGTCCTTGCACCTCTCAAGGGACCTATTGCTCATATTTGCTTTTTAGCAAAAAGTCTTGTGAAAAGTTGCACACAAACCTCTTACAATCTCTCAGCTGCTTGACACTGGGATCTGACTGCCTTTGCTCCTCTCCAGATATCCACCCCACAAGATCTGGTTCCTGCTGCTTCCCAATCAGAGAATGATATGGGGTTGGAAGGGACCTCTGGAGATTTTCTAGTCCAATCCCCCTGCCAAAGCAGATCCTCCTACAGTAGGTTGCACAGGAACATATCCTGGCGGGTTTTGAATGTCTCCAGAGAGGGAGACCCCACCACGTCTCTGGACAGCCTGTTCCAGTGCTCTGTCACCCTCAAAGTGAAGAAGTTCCTCCTCATATTTAGATGGAACTTATTGTGTTCAGGTTTGCACTCATTTCCTCTCGTCCTCTCACTGGGCATTACTGAAAAAAGACTGCCCCATTCCTCTTGACACCCACCCTTTAAGTATTTATAGGTGGTGTTCAGATTCCCCCTCTATCTTCTCCAGACTAAAAAGACCCAACTCCCTCAACCTTTCCTCGTAAGAGAGATCTTCCAGGCCTCTAATCATCTTGGTGGTCCTCTGCTGTACCCTCTCTAGCAGTTCCCTGTCCTTCTTGAATTCAGGAGCCCAGAAATGGACACAGTACTCCAGATGGAGCCTCATCAGGCCAGAGTAGAGGGGCAGGATAACCTCACTTGCCCTGCTGGTCACACTCTTCTTGAGTTCCTTGGGTGCATCAAGGCACTCTGACTTACTCTCCATCTTCCTTCTGTTTTCTTCTCTACTTGATCCTCTAATTCTGTTGGTCCCTCTTATTCTCATCTATCCTTACTTTCCTGGATCAAGCCCCAGCTCTATTCCTATTTGCTTTTCCAAACACTTGACTTTAGCATCCCTCCCTTTCATTCTCTTTCCTTTCCCCTCATCAGTTCACTTCCTTCCTCAGCAGTCCCCTCACCTCTGTTTACCTCACAGACACATTCTGTACTCTTCCATCTGTTTCTTTCGACCTTCATCTCTATCACTCCTCACTCTCTGCATCCCACTGAGCTGATTTTCTACTTTGTCCTGCCCGTGGCAGCAGGTGAAGCACAAAGGCAGAGGGAGGAGATAAAGTTAGAGATGCTCTCCCAAAGCCCCAGGATGTAAGTGTGCTTCTGTGCTTCCTCAGTCTGGGACATTCTCTGGTTCTGGCTTGACTCTGTGTCAGGACAAGACTCAAGCATGTCTCACCTCTGCTGCCACGCTTGATCCAATGAAAAGGAAACCCAGACAAAGTGTTTAGAAGGGAGCCAAGACTTGCTCTGTCCCAGCCCCTAATCCAGGTGACTAAGGGACTAGGGCTGAAGTCCAACACAGAGTAGAACTGTCCAGGTGTAGCCAAATGGACAAAAAACCTCTGATAACACAGTCTTTAAAGTTGGGCACTTTCTTTTATGGTTTCAGCCTTGCTTTTCCACCAGCTGTGCTCAGGAACTGGCCACAATCCTTACCATTGATTACTGGGATCACTGCCCTCCGTAAAGCATAAGACAGAAAATTCTCCATCGGTGACATCTGCTGAGGGGGAAAACACATTTTGTGATTATTGCTGGATGCCTATGAGATTGCAGCTTCACAAGGGAGATGGAGGGTTAGAAATGGAGCGACACGCAAAAAGATCAGAACAGAGCTTGGCAAAGAAAATCTTAGGTAAAAAAGGTCTTTTTTGGTTAAGTTGCAGCTAAACTATGGCAAGGAGGTGTCCATTTTTCTTGCAATAAGTTACACTCAAGTTTGGGTTTTTTTATTTTTATATGTTAAGTATCTAGGTTGAACCTTAACTTTAGAAATGAAATGTATTCAAACCCATTTCGGCTGCCAGGACTCAGTTCTCAGAGGTGAACTGTTCTCTGGGTGGCAAGAACCGCCCTCTCCTGGTGCTCTGTCTTATGCCACTGTGATTAGTGTCCTCCCTTCACTTAAAGATGTAGGTTGGGCTGAGCTGCTGCAGAGTCGCACTGACCATTTCTCAGTCTACAGTGAATGATTTAAGGTGGTGGCATGGTGTTTCTTTCATTCCCTATTTTTCACTCCCCTTTTTATATTTTTGTGTGTGTTGTGTTTGAAGTGACCCAAGATAATTCTCAAAAATGAGCTTAAGACTGACATTATATTCAGTCCAGCTGCTACACCAATTCGGTCCAGCTGTAAATTCAGGCTGGCTGTCAGAAACGGCTAGAAGAGGTGCCAGGCCCACGTTTTCCTTTGTGCTGCTGAATACAGAAGTGAGCAACTGCCGGGTCCTGCACTTGGGTCACAACAACCCCAGGCAGCGCTACAGGCTTGGGGAAGAATGGCTGGAGAGCTGCCTGGCAGAAAAGGACTTAGGGGTGTTGGTCGACTGTCGGCTGAACATGAGCCAGCAGTGTGCCCAGGTAGCCAAGAAGGCCAACAGCATCCTGGCCTGTATCAAGAACAGTGTGGTGAGTAGGACCCGAGAGGTGATTGTCCCCCTGTACTCGGCACTGGTGAGACCCCACCTCGAGTACTGTGTCCAGTTTTGGGCCCCCTACCACAAGAAAGACATTGAGGTGCTGGAGCGGGTTCAGAGAAGGGCAACAAAGCTGGTGAGGGGTCTGGAGCACAAATCTTATGAGGAGAGGCTGAGGGAGCTGGGGTTGTTCAGTCTGAGGAAGAGGAGACTGAGGGGAGACCTTATCGCTCTCTACAACTACCTGANAATCAACTACGATGACCTGGAGGTCATGCAGGCATTTCTCTTTGTTTCAAATAATGTTACATGGTAATAACTCCATAACATTTGGAGCCTCTGACAAGAAAAAAAAAAAAAACAAACAAAAAACCGCAACAATACTCCAAAAGGTGTTTCTTCTTACTGGAAAGAAAAAGAAAAGCGAGAATATACTACTTCAAAGCAGAAAAAGAAGTGGCAGGTGATTTCCCCAGGACTGACCAAGAATTGTCCAGTGATAAGTTCAGACAAATTTCTTTTATCTTTGAAGGGCTCAGCTACCTTTCCTAGGCACTGAAAACATCAACTTACCTCAGAGAGGCCAAGAGTTGAGTGCAGCAGAGAGAACTGGAGCCTGAGGAAAAGAGGTAAAAGAAGAAGATTCACTAGAAAGGATGAAGGCACAAGTTATGCACACTGCTTGAAGATTAATTTATGGGATTTTGTACTGATTTAATGCTGAATCACACATTTAATTTCCCTAAAGAGTCCTTGATTCCCAACAGCTTCTAATCAAAACTGGCATGACTACAAATGATTTCCACAATCACTGGGATCTTTCTGATACTAATGTGCACCGACAATCATGTGTAGTCCTGGGCTGGGACTCTAAGACTTAGAAAATCAGATTTTTCTGAATTGCCATTTTCCACAGTAGCTAAGCTATACATTCCTAAAATGTTATTATTTCAATAAACTCATATCCATTCTTAACCATTATGATTTCCTATCTGTTTCCATTGATGCCTGAAATGCAGCCTTCGATAACTGTAAATATGTGAGGGGAAACCAACATTTTGAAGAACAGGAGAGCACATTCTTGTGTCAAAAGCCCTAAGTGAGTGGTATCATTACTTCTTAAACTTATGCTGACACTGTGGTTCCGACCACTCTAAACTAGCTCTGAACAGTCTAAGTCCTCTTCTCCTGTTAAAAAGGTCCACTGACCAAAACTAAGAAAAGGCTGCTCACATTTTTCTTTAATGAAAATGTAATAGGTTACAAAGCATCATATATTAAAGAATTCTGCCCCAGCTTGGAGTATAGAGCTAATAAGAAGAAACACCGATGTGAACCTGAAAATCTGTGCTTCTACCCACCTGGTGCAATTAGGGAGAAAGGGGCTGTCAAATCAGGCCAGACTGAAGTGTGAATAAAATTTATTCTAAGACAGCTGAGAACACCTGTAACTGGAGGTAACCACAAAACCAGCAAGATCTAAGCAATTCTAAAAAGCTCTGAGCTTTGTTCCAAACTACAGACACTTTCCTAGCCTCATTTGTTTGATGGCATGGTGTCTGTGGTTGCAGTATGTGCTATGTAGTTTCACTTTTCCCTTCCCCTCATGTGAAGCCATACAGAGGGCTAGTTACTGTGGTCCAGTGCAGTGCTTGCACTCTGGCAGCTTTGTTTATGATGCTGAGACATGGAATGGCAGCAACATTTAGAGGGTTCTGAATTAACTGTTAAACTTCATTCTGCAGCATCAGCACAGGCTGAAAGAGATGCCTTTAAGATAACCAATAAATTGAACATTGTCATCTGGAAAGGTATTTAACCTACAGAAAGGGGGAGTATCACTTTGCACAAGAGACATGGCTGTTCCACAACATTACTATATTTATAATATTAATTATTACTATTAAATATTGCTAAATATGACTACTTTCTGCAAGATTTAGACCAACCATTCAAAAGTATCTTAGAGCCCTGTGAGAACGAAGGTAACTAATTTTCTTTTTCTCATGATGAAACAAGCAATGTCAGGCTGACACAATGAAGTTCTGTTGTGTCCTAATGTTGGGATTGTTAATGTTGCTTTCTGAATTTTCCTTGGTTACCTCTTCAGAAGTAATGAGATAATCAACTTCTGTTTGCTTATTGTCAAATTGGCTCTGGTACTGGCTGTCTGCAGGGAAAAAAACAAAACAGTCTTCTGTGGCTGTATACACAGACAGATACTGTCTTAGAAACAGGCACAAATGAAATTGCTTTTGTGATTGGAAACACAATGTCTAAACTTTTTATCTGGTCAATACATGTAGATAGTGAAATCATGTGTGAATTTGCTGCTTTCTGCCAGCAACTGAGATTGCGTTAGTGAAGTGGTAACACTAGCCAAATTGCCTCCTTATCATTAGGATCATTTAAGTACTTGCATGGCTGACATAATAGGTTCACTTTCAACCTAATGAAAAGATGTCTGGGGACACACTGTACTATTTTATAACAAACAAGTTAGGAAGACTGGGCATCAGATAATCACATTTTTATATATTACAATTTATTCTTCAATTATCACTCAACCTCCCACATGGAAAAAAGGGCTTTCATAAGTGGCTCTCTGCATGTGCCTATTAAATTCTACAATATGTGGTGCATGTTTCCTCCCTGTGAAATACAACAGAACATTACGCATATTTGTGGCAGACCAGTATATGCCATTTTATATCAACACCTATGATTTTCAAAGGATCTGGAAGATTACTGTGTGATTTGTTCAGCCCCAGCACGGAATGTTATCTTCTAGCTCATGTTACTTACAAGATTCCCTGTAAAGACGTAATGAGTGGTTGAATTTGGCAGAACAGCAAACACTTTTACAGAGCCAGCAGTCTTGAGGATGCATCTGTCTGGGTCTAAACTGACCACAGGTGGTGATGTAGCCATCAGCTTCAGCAGCACTGGGCACGCTGTTCTGTTACGCAGAGCAACCTGTGGAATTTCGAAGAGGTAAAAAAACACTGAATGAAAACCTAAGCTTTTATTAAGCAACAGGTTTCTGTGGCTGCATTGTAATCAGGTGCTATATTCCAATCCTCTTGTTAATTAATCTGTACTTCATTTTAATTATACCAACTGAAATGACAAAATTACCATTACATATAGTCTGAATTTCAGAAACCGTAAAAAAAATGATGCAATTTTACACTCACCGATAACGAACATGTAAAAAGAAATAATTTAAAGGTTGTTCCTGAAAAAGGTATTTCAAGAGGAGGGGATTAGCACTGCATGTTAAAGAAATGAGGGAAATGAGTGATTCCACTAAAAAAAAAGTAATTAATGACGCTGACAATATAAAGAATTTGGAAAAGAGGCAGCCTTCCAAAAGAGCCAATCTTGAAAAACAGAGAGACTCCTAGAGGACAAAAGCTTAGTTTGCAATGCCACAGATTCCAACTTCCATAATTTTATAGTAATTATTTATGAAATAAATGTATATAATTGCCATATTAGTGACTTTTAAAGCATCTCATAATTTCTTGCATCACATTTATAAACTTAGCTAATCATGACTATTACTTCCCTTTGAGCATAATCTCTGGTAGTCATAAATAAGGTATCCCTGCATAGAGAAAACGTGCTACCAACAGCAGAGATACCATTACCTTGAACAGGAATAAAAGGAGACTGATCTCCCAGATGTTTACCACTTAGTCATTGTAACCGTTTCAGAGACTGAGAGCAAATCTAGCACTTTGAGGGATAGAGAATAACTGAAAAGTAGCATGATATAAACAGGAAAAACAGAATTGTGATGGGGTAGACATGAATGTTTGAATCTTGCACTAATCATTAATCACCTCAGTTTCTCTGTCTACTTCAAGCTTTTGCAAATGAGCTAGTACACAGGTATCTAATATCTGTAAGAAACATTAGCTACTGCTCTTTCTTAAATGGTCTGTATAAGTAGAAGTACCCACCTCAGGAACAAAATCTTTGCATAAGGTGGTGTTTAGATTGAAAGCAGTAGCAAGCTGTAAACAAATAAAATAAATTAGATCAGCTTGAAAATTAGGTTTTCCTTGGGAAAAAAAAAACCCATATCCTGTTTAGTTTTAGATAATCCATGTTGTGATTTAGTATTTCCTTGCCCCAGAATGATTCCTAGGGAACCCACAGTGCTTTATGGGACAGAAGAGAGACAGATTTCTTGTGGACGTGCTTTCGAAGCACGTACCAGTGCACAAGCATTATACTTTGAAAGAATAGACATTGCATCCCACTTCCTTCCTGCCTTTGGGACTTTCTTACATTAAGTCCTGCCAGGGGCAGGACTTAAAAATCTTATTTGCCCTTTGCAGCTAACTACTGTGATAATTAATCTTTGTCACTGCCATTTGTGCCACCAATTTTTATAAAGACCCTTTTAGCAATACTTCTTGGAAACTCTGACTACTAATGCCAGTGTGGAAACAATTTCTGAAAGTAGTCTTGCATGTTCCTCATCCACAGCTGAAACCTTAGTCTCCTTGTACCTGCTTCTTGCCTCATTTTGATGTTCTGTTGGGTCTGAGGGTTTGTTCTAGTTCTGAATACAGACAATACATTTGTTGTGGGCCTCTATGCAGCAGATTGTGACTTCAGGACCCATTTTCCTGTCTTGCCCTTTCCTTTCCTATGTGGAATCCACACAGAGGAAAGGTTTTTTTGACTCTCTCTGCTACTCCTTGCACATCAAGTTCCTATCTGTCATTCCTTGCCTAGAGCTGCCAAAAAGTTCAGACTTAGGTTTGAGACAGACTTTGACTATTTTAAATGATGATATACAGAATGAATGTCAAGAATCCCCTCTACAAATGGCAGAATTGTGACCCAAATCTGTGTGAAATGGCAAACATAACGTTAGTCTCCTTTGCTGACTACCCATACTGCTGATACTTGTAATTCTATTACATGCAAATTACACTCACCTCTTCAGAGATGGTGATGCTAAAGGCCCCTGCTCTGTAGTAAGCCAGTGAAGCAGAACTAAGAAAATAGCTGGAGACACCCAGGTATAGCATGGAATCATCCTGGTCTGGGAGGGCAAACGGAGCTGGCACAAAGGGAGGGTCTGTGTGATTTCCTACTGGATAGACTGTGCCCTGCAAAAAGTCATTACCAAGTATTTCTAGTTGTGAAGATTAGTATCTGTCAGAATGCATTAACAGTGGTTGAAAAGAACGAATTCCCCCTGACATGAAGAAAAGCTTGAAACATGAAGTAAGCAAATAAGTTTGTGATATGCCCTGAAAATCAGCTAATTGGAAAAATACAGGAATCGTGGAGAAAATCTAGTCTCCATCCTTTCAAGGTTTGAACTTGAGCATTCAACTGATTATTCTGAACAGTAGCTATGAAACACACAAAAAAAATCTTCTGGATCACAGTTTTCTTTCGCCTGTGGCGATGACACATTTATTAATTTAATTC
This sequence comes from Thinocorus orbignyianus, assembly GCA_013400375.1. Taxonomy (NCBI): domain Eukaryota; kingdom Metazoa; phylum Chordata; class Aves; order Ciconiiformes; family Thinocoridae; genus Thinocorus; species Thinocorus orbignyianus. The sequence continues at coordinate 505,566 of VXBW01003570.1, forward strand.
TAAGGGTGACATTTCAAGAAAATCTTCAGGCACACCCCAGAAGTGCTGGAATTTGCTAAGGACAGAGACATAAATTAATTTTTTATACCACCTAACTCTTAGCCCTGGTCCAGCTGCCAGTCCTCTAAGACCTAGTTTGGGTGTTGCAGAGGTGTGTGACCTTGATTCAGTCATACTAAGAAATTAATGCCTAAAATGTGAGAAGGTATGTGAATTCAGGTCGTGTAAGACAAGAAAAGTAAGAACAGGCAGTAAGTAGTGTAATTACTGACACTGTTAACAATTAGTAGCTGAAAGATTCAACAGGAAAAATACTGACATAGAAAGGTATAAAACCCTAAGAAAAAAGTTGTGAGTTAGAGGAAAGCTAACTGTATCCTGGGCTGCATCAAAACAAGTGTGACAGCAGATTGACGGAGGTGATTCTGCTCCTCTGCTCCTGAGAGACTCCACATGGAGTATGGCATCCAGCTCTGGAGTCCTCAGCACAGGAAGGAAAGGACCTGTTGGAGCAGGTCCAGAGGAGGGCCACAAAAGTGATCAGAGGGCTGGAGCACCTCTCTTATGATGACAGGCTGAGAGAGTTGGGGCTGTTCAGCCTAGAGAGGAGGCAGCTCTGGGGAGACCTTACTGCGACCTCTCAGTACTTAAAGTGGGCCTACAGGAAAGATGCGGACAAACCTTTTAGCAGGGTCTGTTGAGATAGGACAAGGATTAATGGTTTTAAACTAAAAAAAAAGGGTATATTCAGGCTAGATATAAGGAAGAACTTTTTTACAATGTGGGTGGTGAAACACTAGAACAGGTTGTCCAGAGAGGCTGTAGATGCTCCATCCCTGGAAACATTCAAGGTCAGGCCGGGTGGGGCTCTGAGCAACCTGGTCTAGTTGAAGACAGCCCTGCTCATTGCGGGGGGGTTTGGACTAGGTGACCTTTAAAGGTACCCAACCCAACCTATTCTATCTTTCTATGGTTCTAACTCATAACCACCAAGAATCAGCCTGTTCCAAAGACCACTGAGGACCACTGACTCCCTTACCTCATTAATAACTGACTTAGAAAGACTCATCCAGTATCCCATTGGGGTGTCAGAACACCAAAGTTGAGCCTGTAAGTTCTACTTAGCAATAGTTACCTACAACTTTTAAATTGTATATCCTGTATATTATGTGTATCCTGCTTGCAGAGTGTTTTTTGTGGCTGGTAAAACTTCCTTGAACAAAATAACCAAGAGGGAGAGTTTCAACCATAGCTCTAGCACAACTTTCTTAACTGAAATCAGTTGTGAGAGCAATGGGGATGCTCTGAATTACAAGGACCGTTGAAGCTGCTGGAATAGCTGGGCATTACTGACATATCTCTTACCAACAAAGGTGAAAAATAGATAAGAAAGGAACTGCCGTGTGCTGCTTAAAGACTGTCTGTGAGAAGTCTCTTTTTGGGTGTGACCTATACATATAGAAGATGCTGAGTCATCTCAGAACAAACAGTTCAGATTGCAGCCATCATTACGTATCACCAGCAACAGGCGAAGACCAAGCAGCAGTGGAAGAGGTGCATACCTAAAGAACACTTTAATGCTGTTTCTAAAGCACATCTGAAGGGTTTCAACGTTGAAATAATGTAATTCTAAATAATAGCTTTGATTAATTAACAAATTATTTGATTAATTAACAAATCTATTAAATAAACGATTGTATCCAGTTTCCAAAATAGCTCTTGCCCAAAATGTCCAAATGTCTTACTGCTTTTCTAATTAAATATTGGAGAGACTGAATGAGGCTGTAGTGAAAGAAAATGAATCAACAGAAAAGAGAATCAGAAAAGTCTTAGAAAGTACGCTGATATTAAAGAAAAATTACCTTCAAATCCAAGTTAATGTGTGATTTGAAGACTGCTGGAGAACTAACTAGGGAGTAGTCTATTTGTGCAAAGGCATCAATCTGGCTTAAGACTAGAAGAATGATGGACAAAATCGAAATAGCTGTTATTACAAAAACACATCACAAACAGTTATTGTTCGGTTAAAGGCAAAGGCATTATAGAAATTATGAATTTGAAGAAGAATAATGGTGAGAGACGAAAGAAGAAAATGAAAAAAAAAAATTTATAAGGGGAAACGTGAGTCTTCCCTCTGAAAAAGTAACAGATTTCTCCTGTTTTAGGCCTTGCTCTCCTGTTATTCACAACTGAATACACTCCTTACAAATCTCTCCCATGCAGTGAAATGGGTATCAACAATAGAGTCCTCTTTTTTTTGTTGTGTGTTTCCTGAGAGCTAAACTTTCCTATATGATTAGTAAAACACTGATAAATACTATAAAATACTTTGGAAGATGACATTAGCACAGTTTTATGCATTATCTGTGTTGCAGACGAGGGATGTTTGTTCATAACAACAGAGGGCACTTTATCACACAACATGACTGAAGACTTTTTCTGAAAGGTGCTTGCATGCAACTTCAGTCTGTTATTTCTGATTGGACTGTAAGGTCTCTTCATATTGTACAAATAATCAGATGTTTTTAAAGAGAAATAGTAAATTCACACAGAGATTATGAAATCCTCAATATGACAGCACAGGCTGGAGTGCCCTCAAGCCTGAAGTGTTTAGGTATGCGCTGCATAAGAAAATGTTCTTGATGACCATGATTTTCAGTAATGTTTGCCAGTGCTTGGCACAAAGCGGGTATAGGCCATTTTAGAAAAAAAAACAAAAAAACTACTTACTCTGCTTCCTAATAGCCGAGCAGATAATAAAAATATCCACAATGCAAAGTGTGGAGTTGCAATAAACTCTCTGACCTGCATTATATGACTTGGGGGAATTAAATGAATTTGACTCGGTGAAAACTACAAATAATCTTAGTCTTGAAAAAAACCCCAACAACAACAACAACAACAACAACAACAACAAAAAAGAGAAAATTATGTGGGATTGATTATAGTAGTGAAAATCTTACATTTAAATGCTTTTTTTTGACAAATACAGCTATTGTCTTCATGTCTCTGTAAGGGTGACACAGGAGTTGCTCCTGGTGTGAAGAGAAATATGCCTAGTGTGACACTGTCTTCCTGCAGCATCTTATCTCACTGAACTGAAGCTCAAAACAAGGTGTGCTAAGTCTATGAGATCTTACAAGACCACAGTGCAGCACGGGGTGTTTGGTAGGTCTTTAGTGGATTACTGCTAACTCAGGTTTTCTTATGTCCACAGTACCAAGGGCGTTAAGGATCAGCATGAAAATGTTCATCTTGAAAATCTAAGGAAACGACACAGGTCAGCTACAACGGACTGAAAGATTACAGTTGACTTGAGGGAGAAGAAATCTGAATATTGGATATAAGGTGCATGCATGAGATTTCTAGGGTGGAGTATGGAACAGGTTAAGGTACAGAAAAATTAATGTATTTTTCTTCCTTCACTTTTTTTTTTTTTGTGTACTGTGAACACAGGAATGGTTTGGCATCTGATAAAAAGGCTACAGTTCAAGCACTATGAAGATTACTTAACAGAAATCTGTTATCAACAACTCACCCTGATGCTTTCTAAGCTCTGCATCCATCATTTGGATTTTGTATTTGATACTGAGGCATAGCTTACATGAAAAGAGAGACAAGTCAGTAATGCAAGGCCTGTATTTCAACTCCTTTCTGTAGCAGAAACCATCTTTGCAAACTTACATTTTTATCCAATTCGGTTTGAATGGGCTTCTCAATATAACCAGACAGAAAGCTGTAGATCCAGCTGGAGGAAAAGAAATGAACACAATGACATTTTACCACAGGTTAAAATCTTCAAAGTGTAAAATCTGTCAGGCTGGGACATCAATGTCATTTATATTAATCAGAAGCAATTACAGCAATACTAATAGACTTGAGCAGCTGACTGTTTTTATTAATTCTAGAAAATCAAATGAGGAGAACTACAAGCATTGTTTCATACTCTCTTTTGAAAGTTTTATTATTAAATTGTAGGCCAGCTTGTCTAGACTGCCTTCAGATCTGCAAACCTCTTTAACATGCTTAAATGGCAGTTTTTTTCATGTGCAGTATGTCTAGTCAGCTTATTTGCTGGCACATGCACAAAGACCTGTAGACTAACCACACTTGACACACTTAGCAAAGAAGTTTGATTTTGAAAACAGACCTTCAAAAATCTATTTTCATAGCCTTCAATAGCTAGTCGTACCAGGTAAGTGGCTCCCTAAAAATCAAAATTTGAAAAGTGGCCCCTATGCTACAAACCCTGCTATGTCCCACAGAGGAATTAGAAAATGTACATACCTGGATCCTCCATTTAACTTGGCTTTTACACTATTAATGCTCAGCTGGCAATTGTGCAGCAACACGGACAAGTGGCCTGTGCTATCCCGTGACACTTCAAAGACAACTGCAATAAACAGTCCTGAGATGGACACAGTAATTCCTCCTTGGTCATTGCTGCTCAAACAAAAAAAAACAACTCAGTCAAGGAAACATCTGTTTTAAGCAAAGAAGTTAAGAAGCTACCTGTAAATCAAGTTTGAAAGGACTTCTTTCTTCTATCATCTAGAATGATGAATGGGTTCTCTAGGGATTAAAGTAGATTAGGGACATGCATGGTATTAAAAAACAGATTATATACATGAGTTTTCCAGGACATTAATTTTCCAGTGTTATGCAGGATTTGACAAGTTTGCAAAAATATCACAATTTCACAGCAATACAAAACATTCCAGTCCTTCATGACTGATCACGCTGAAGGCCTCTGGGACTGTAGACGCCAGTTATCTTACAAATATACAATTTTCAGCTTTTCAATTGCTCCACTTTCATCTCAGGTTTTATTTTCCTAGGTGTTACTACCGTGGCTGTAGCATACTATGGAGAAAGAGCCCAGCCCAATAAGAAGCTCAAACCATGAGTCTCTCTGCTTTCCTCTTTACTTTTCAGGCTAAGCAAAAATCCTGGGGAAAGGAGTTTTAATCCCAAAAGATTAATTTTAAACCAGCCCCAAACCACAGACTACTCCTGACCAAACCAGCAAGTAGTACTGCAAGACACAAAGTCTCTCCTACCACCACTACTATTTTAAAACTCACCTTTCAGTTGTTATATGTGCATTAAGTGGCTATCTGGAAGAAGCATCACCCTTCAGACCCTCATTTTCCAGTTCCTACCCAAACCCCCATCCCACAAGCCATTAGGAAAAACATTTTCCCAGGGAGGGTTGTGCAGCATTGGGACAGGTTTACTTGGAGAGGCTGTGGCATCACCATCTTTGGCTAAACTAGCCCAACAGACAGCTGACCTGATCTAATCTGGTGATTGCTCTGCGTTGAACAGAAGGCTGGGCAAAATGACTTCCAGAGATCCTTCTAACCTAGGTTTACCTATCCTTCAGTGACAGGGACCATTGCAAAAGGACTTCAGCCCCCTTCCTCCCTTTTTGGACTGCTTGGGAGACAGGGAGAAGCCCAGCTCCTTAGGTCTTCTGTTCCTGCATCCATATACCTGCTCTTCTTCAGGAGAAATCCTGATTCACTGAGGCACGGTCTCAGCTCCATGCCTCTAAGATCAAAAGGCCTGCAAGGAGATTTTGTGACTCGCAAAGTGGTCTGCAACACAGTGGAGAGGAGGGCTACAATGAGAGCTGGAAATGCAGGGATAACACTATCACAATTAAAAAGCTGTGACAAGACCCATTTTACTGATCCTGGAAAGAGCCTGGGAGGGGTGGGTGGTCAATGGTCTCCCTTGAAAAACTCATTTTCAGCTCATCCCTTAGTCCACCATGCTGAAAGCAACATGTAAGTCTAGGGAATGGAGAGGATGAAGACTGGGGCATATTCTGGATCTGCCTAAACCTACACCTATTCACAAAACATTATATTTGAACAGAGCAGCACAGACTGTTCCTTCTGCCCCTCAAAAAGTAATTAAAAACCCTTCACCCCCTAAACTGCACCAAAGCTGGCTTTTATCACCTCCACCACAATCTGCTCCACCAAATCCTGCATACCAACTCCCTGCCTCCCTTGCTGTCTAAGTCTTTGGAGTCTTATACATCTAGGGTGTCACCAGATTATTCCCAGATCCTTGCCCTTCAGCAGAAGGGAAGGGTGGCTTTGTGTTTGGAACAGCTGATTTGTCTTGCTGAACACAGTACCTCTTTCCTCATAATACTGGTGTGACAGAAGGAACAACAGACAGGTTGGGGGCACACTGACAGCAGTTTCCAACCAACAGTACTAAGACTGAACGCAGAACTTCCCGTGCCCCTTTGAAATTACAACACACTGTGGAACTTGCAGCCCGGTGATCCATCTTGTTGTACTATCTGGCTCGCAAATAGAGCAACACCTACCACTGTTACCAGTTACTCCCTTTTGTAGCAACCCAAATTATAGAGATTAGCACCTTGCAGACTTTGCTGATACCCAAGAAGTTTTAGCTCTCTCCCTGTCCCAAGAAAATCTAGAATATTATATTAAAATCCTATAGCAAAAATGGTGACATTAAAAAGTAGGAAAATCAGTCTGCAATCTCATCATTAAAGACAATCTCATATTGCATATGCTCATAAATCTAAGTCAGTTTTCCACAGCGACCCAAATTCTGGAGTTTCCAAAGTTCTGAATATTTGGAATTGTGACAGTGCCCTTCCCTTAACAGAAGCGCTTTCGAAGACAATATATATTGTACCATCAAATGCAAAATTAGGTATGGAGTCATCCTTTCAGTTATACTGTACAAAGAAAGTAACAAATGTTGTCATTGCAAACTCTGTGGTCCTGAATATGCATGTAATATCATGTAATATACAGTCTGGACAAACTGAACGTGCTAACAGATGTCTGACCTGATACTTCCCAAAGAGACACCGTGTGGAGTAGAATAATTAAAAAACAGTTGAAAAAAAAAGTATTATTTGGCAGAGGATATTTCCTTCTTAAAAAGCTTATTCAAATAGATTGCTGCTAAATGATAAAGCATATCTGACCTGGAAAATAATAATTACCAACTAGATCCCTGAATTTCATTTGCCATTCTTCTCCTGAAACTGTCCCCAGTACTTGCATCACCCTGTACAATACTTACAGCAGCCATGTGTCCATTTTCCAGTCTGCACTGACTGTAGCAGAAGCACGTGCCACCGACAGACTAATGCCAGTGCCAGGAATGAAGGAAGCAGAAGTTTCTGGGAAATCCACATCATTAATTTTGAGCCTACAGAATACAGAAAGGTGAAAGTATTAGACTCCATATCACAAGAGTAAGAAGGACTTCTGGTCTCTGAAAATCTTTCACCTATAAAAAGCAAAGTCTATGCTTTGATAAAAGAATTTCTCAAAAATGAATGACCCTTGTATATTTTAGGAAAGAAGAACACCTGTACCATTACACTTACTAGCACCCTTGGAAAAAGAATCCTTGATATCTGGCTAGGGAAAAAAGGATGCCTAGCCAAACCAAAATCTTCCCACTGGGAGAAAAACAAACTCCTTAAAGTGAAATGTGATTGCTGAGGGAAAATAAGTCTGTGCGTTAAACCCAGATGCTACATTTATAAATAAATCCAGGTTGCCTGAATGCAGGCATTTCCCAAAGAATATAAAAGTTTTTCTTTTCCCATTCTGTATACCCTCCCCTGCCTCAGCAAAGGACTCCAGAGAGGATCCATTTTTCTAAAAAAAATCTCACTTGAAGATTTCCCTGTCAAAACAAATCTTTCTGATACTCAAGGATATTGTCTTGCAAATGGGTGTGTTGAATTGAGCTGAACATTGTAAAGATATCAGCTGTGATCTTATCATGTAGTATACATGATTCATTGTTTCCTGATATCTGGCAGAGATCTCTGAAACAACTGCTTTTAATCTACTTTCCCTGGGGCAGAAGGCATCAGCTATTTTTAGTTAAAATGACCATAATTTTCCAACAACATCTTGGGCAACAGTAAGGCCGCCTTTAGTAAACCGGTTTGCAGTGAGCTAAAATCAGATCATGCACTGGGAAGATGGCCAATTTCAAGAACTATGGTTGGGAGAATGAATTGGGGTTTTGAAGATCATATAATAATTTAGGTTGGAAAGGGACCTCAGCAGATTTTCTGACTCAACCCCTGAACTCAAAGCTGGGCCAACTCAGGAGCCTTGCCCACTTAAGTCTTGCACACCGCTGAGGATAGACATTCCCCAATCTCTGGGTAATTTGTAAGGAAAAGGAGGCAAAATGCTACTGAGCAGCAGAGCAGCACAGCTTGGCTTGATAGTAGTATTAAAAGATCAACATTTTTTGTTTTTCTGCTTATAGTCTGTTGGAAAATCAGTGGAAGATGGGGTTGAAGGCTGCAGAAAAGCACGTTTTTATTACTCTTCTTATTTGGAAAAATTGCAAGAAAGTCTATAAAACTGTTTTTCTACTGGCTGCTCCTGGTGCAATGATTGTCCTCATCAGGAAAATCCTCATCCAGCCCTAGTCAATCAAAATGCTGATTTACCATTGTACATCTATCCAAAAAGATTCCATAAGAGCCATCTTACTGCCACATCAGCCCAGATACACCGCCCCCCCTGCACACATTTTCATTTTATCCCTTTGTCAGCTTTTTCCTCATCAAATACAAACAAATTAGTTTCACTGTCACACTTCCTTCACAGTAGCAGACTGTTAATAATGCCAATTCTGCCCTCTTTCCCACCCATCTCCCCTGCTGTAACACAGTCATAATTACACCTGTCTTGCCCCAAACTCTGATACAAACTAACTAAAAAAACAGCCAAGGTGCTCCTTCAGAAGCTTTCAAAAGCTCACCTCTGAGTGTGGTAGAAGGATTTACTTATAAAACCAGTCAGTGTTTGGGAGTGGGAGCAGAGTTAGATGAACCATTAACATTTTACACTGAACAAAAAAATGGCTGCATAATTATTACTATGTGGCAATAACAACCTGTTTCATCCTAAAACTTTGAAATGTTTACTTACCTTTACTTACCTTGAAATGACATAGTTGACCTTAACAACTGAGAAAGTCTCCTGCCCACTCCAGCTTGGGAAGGTCTCTTTCAGTACTGCTTGCTTCAGGAGCTCCATCCCAATCCTTTTGCCTACAAGGAGACGGAGGAAATTCACATGCCTTGCAGAGTGGATTCAGGCACCCAAATCCAATTTGGTCCAGATACACTGACAAATAATTCAGTCATCACTTTTAGCATAGTTCTTGAAACGCTCTATCATCCTTACCTAGACCTCCTTCTAACTACTTATACATCCATTTATAACTCCTGTTAACCTCACTTACAAAACATCTAACTCAAGATCATCCGCTAGGATCATCTCGTCCTCGAGTTTATTTTATATTCTAGAACTCGTTGTCAGGTTTCTGAAACTGCAGTACTTCCTTCACTTCACTCACAATGTGATATGGGTTGGGAAACACTTGTTCATCACCTTTACCTCAGATGGTCTCGTAACTGCTGAATGAAAAAGCCAGTTAAGGAGTAGCAAAGGGACTTCTAGATGTAGAGTATACTTATGGAAAAAGTGTGATTTATGCATCTGAAGTGCCAGTATTTCAAATGCAGAACTATCTGGATTCTTGCTTGTGTACAGGAAGTTGTTTGAGGTTTAAAGACAATCCATTTAAATGTTTTCTTCCCCTTTCTTTCAAAGTACATATATTTTGCCACCACACCTCATCCATTACAGCATGCTGCAGATCTCTGACTTAATTCCTCACCTTTGTTCCTTGGTTTAAGGAATCCCTACTTTCTTGAATGTTTCAATGCTATTTGTGCATTGATAACACACACAGACCCTATCATTAGCAAATAGAACATCTTTAAATCTCAAATTCCATCTGTCTTCCTTCTTTTTGCTCATCTTTATCAAAGATACTGATATAACTTTAATAACTCTTCAGATATTTTTATCATGAGTTTCTTCAGCTTTTGGACTCACAGTTGCTGAATACAAAATAACTACAAAATTTTCTCCCCCAGACTCTCATGTATTAAAAAAGCAAAAAATTCAAACCAATGATAACTCAACACTGGAATACCTTTTTATAAAATGCATCTTTTATGAAGGAGAGGTAAGTTATGATTCCCTGGGAATTCCTGCCTCTGAAGCAGAATAAGGGCTCTGACTGAAATAAATTAGAGCTCTCTTACAACTGTCAGTGAAGGCAGCCAGTGATCCCAGGTGGGATTTCCCTCAAGATTCTTGCAGCAGGCAAGGAGCGTGCAGGCAGGATCCAGTGCCTCAGCCTTCGAATCTCGCATTAAGGGAAAAGTCAAGGCAGGCACCATGCTCTTCAAATAGGAGAAACACCTTTGGAAGGCACCCTGTTAATGTCTGTTCTTATTGCTAATGCAGGGGTGTGCAAATTCAGTCTGTTCACTCAGCACTTGAAGATCACGCTGAATGTCACAAAAACTGCTGGGCTTACACTAGGAAATGCCAGGCTAAATTCTCCTTCCTAAAAGCATGAGAGATATCTAGGGAGCAATTTCTCCTGTGCATCATAAAAATATATGGAGATTGGTTCTGTTTTGGGCGACTGATGTTTGCCCGGCTCTTCCCAACACCTCAAAAGCTTTTAAAACAATGCTCATACAGAGAAATAAATGGACTTGATCCTTGCTTTCATCTCAAAGGCATAAACCCTGAGCGTCTGCTTTTCATCTCAAAAGTCCATTGTTTACCTGTCAGCATGTTCAGTACATAAATGACGATTAATCCTTAGCATGACCCAGCCTTTGTTGAGTTTGTGCCTTGTTAACTTTTATTATTGATGTTAATTCTGTAAACAATTGAAATTATACTGCGCGCCCTCCACACCCATGGACTAAGTCTTAAGTAAAAGACAGTGAAAGTTAGCATAAGCAGAAAGAGAAAGGAAAATACATTGTGGAGATTAGGAGTATCACACACAAGCTTGCTCATCTTCTGTTAAGGGGCACAATTATGGCAGATGGTTACTAGATTTTTTGGAAGAATGGCACATGTAGATACTGCCCTGTTCCAAATGGAGTAAAGGTGTGTAGTTACATGGCTGTTCCAAAATGGTAAGCTTTTTTCCTCAATTATGGGTTATTATTGTTAATTAAATATTGCACCTTCAATCAAGTTTTCAACACTTTAAAAAATGGAATGATCATATGACTATCTTAATCTGGCTCTAAGAAAGTAGATCAACATGAGAAGTGTGGTAGAAACACTGTTGGGCTACAGGAGAATGTAATCCCCGATGCAAGGGTAAATTCACACTTGGGGTGCCCAAAAAGTAAGGAAATAGGTGAGAGAAGAGACAAAGAGTGTTCCTGGTGTGAGGTGACAAAAGGAATTTATTCTATGTCAGCACTTAAGGAGCTTGCTTCTACACTGCACCTTTATTAAGGAAATATATTCTGTGCATAAATTTATCATAAATTAACTTCTGGCAATATTAGACATACCGTAGTCCAGCCCCTTCTGAGTAATCCTCACTTTAAGACCAGGATTAGCCTCAAGCTGCAAGGACAGCAAACACAGCAGGAAAGAATACCAGACCTTTAGCATCTTCGCACCTTTGTCCCAGGGACCTGTTAACAACATTTATGATGCAAACGTGATCATAAACGATGCACACCATGCGTTGCAAAAAATCTGTATCCATCACTTCTCCCAGTGAAACCGGGACAAGGGCGGATAGTCAAGAGAGGTCCAGCTAGTGACTGTACTGCAGGAAGCAGACAATGTGGGAGAACACACAGATTTCTGATTACTTTGAAAGCACCTTGGTAGGCATTAGCTGTTGTTGAAACTGAATGGTTCTGCTCCACTACTCTATGTTTTCTCTATGTCCACGTCTTGGCTGGTTTATTTAACCATCTATACTGCAGAGTGAACATGACAGAGCAAACCCAGTCAAGGAGGACCAGGTCTGTCCTCCTACGGGACAACATCTTTTTTATATATGCCCCCCTCCCCCCCTTAGGATATATTGGAGTCCAAAAGTTTTTCAACTACATCAGCTGATTTATATATAAAATAAAATATAGTATGCCTCCCTACAAAACTAGCCTCCATCATACACACAAACCTCTGAGTTTATCCAAACACTGATATATGAGATTGACTATATCAGGTCACATGAGAAGGGAATGCAAAGGGTAAATTCACAGCATGCATGAGAATTACATGGTGATCACACCAGAGTAGAGAAGGGTGTCCTGGCATGAGCCTGCAGCACAGTGTCTTTGAGGGCACAGTGAGACTGTGAGCTGTGGTGCGGTACAACATAATCACACGATACAGCTTCACTATAGCTGGGACAAATTATTTCTTTCTGTAACATTTTCCTAGTACAAAGGTAAGATTTCTTTGTTATAAATTCTTGCATTCATCCTCATTTTCAGTACTAATGACAGCCACTACTCAGTTTCCTAGAAATAATACCGTTTCCCAACTTCAAGTCTTCCCAGTGCTACATTAGGAAATAGATTATTAAGAGCCTGTGATAACTTTACTGTGGCCTTAGTACTGAGGAGAGTGGCACATCCTTTTCTAACATGTCTGGTTGTGATCATGGTACCTGCCTGTGTACAAAATTCTCCTGATTAAGAAGTAGCAAAAAAGTCTTGCTAATCTCCCAGGTACTCCTGGATTTCTAGTAAGTACAATCATATCTTGAAAAATTCTGAGAATATATTATGTGTCTAAAAACATCAAAATGCATTCAAGCAAACAAACCATCAAAAACTCAAAGAAAAAAAATCCCTTTTGTAGTCTTAAAATTGTTGGAATTAATATGATCAGGTTGGACTCTAAATAGTTGCAAATCCAAGATCAACCTTGTACCTCATAAAACACTGCTCTTTGGTGGATTAATGAACAATACAGCAGACAAAATGCATTATCAATATTGCCCTGGCATCAGTTATCTGAGGGAATCCTCACAGTTACTCCAAAAGACTATTTAAGAAAAAGGGATTTCAGGGAAGTGTTCCTAAAACATAATCCCCACTGTGACAAATTTTGAAAATCTCCTCAATCAGTCTCTCCATCTCTAGTTCTTATGGGTTTTTTTAATTTTCTGTACTTTAAGTAACTCACAATAAATAATTACTTGAAGGTAGCAATGTTATATTATGCAGAACAGACAGCTGGATTCACAAACCTTAAACTTTTTCCAAAATTGTCTTAGCTTTTCCTGCAAACATGCCACTATCTACCCTGATTATTAAGGATCGATTAGAAAACAATATAAAACCAGAAAGACAGGTTTTTCTATCATTAAAGTACATAAATAGTTACTAGATATTTATCTATCGGGATTGCTTGAAGCATTGATGCAGGTGAGGTACCTTGTTCTCATTTAATTTCATTCCCATTGAGGAACAGAAAACAGCAATTTTAGTCACTACCACGCTTTGTAGTTAATAATGTTCTTGTTTGGCTCTTCAAAGTCTGCCAGGTGAGAAGCTGAAAGAATGAACAACTGAACTGCCATGGCAAGAAAAGATGGTATCATTCCATACTGCTTTCTCACACCAACAAGCTTTTCCTTTTGCACTCCACTGACATTCTTGGTTTTATCAAAACCCCAAGCCTCTGTCAGATATTAGGTTTGATTTTACAAGGGTAGTCAGAGGACTGAGACAGAGATGGAAATTGTCAGCTGCCTGATAGTCTAAATCAGAGCTTCTAATTGCATTGTGGATGACAATAGATGGCAGACAAATTACTCTGATTTTTATCTTCAGTAATTCAGCATGCATGACCGATTCCTTTATGCAAATCATTCTCTTAATTCTTTTGTCTTCTCAGAGATAGTGTATTCAAGCACTTTAAGTAGAAGAAAAAGATGAAAATCTCCTGTGTTTCAGTCTGTGTACCTGTCTCACCATAATGAACTACTCTGCTTACCGGTATGTAGATACCACAATTGTTTTCTCCTTTGTGAACAGTCTGTAGAAACTTTAAATAACACTTGCAATAAAGATTAGAGCTGAAATCTGCTCAAGAACTAAGAAAGCATCTGATGCAAAAAAAAAAAAAAGGTCCCTATCGTCTTGTACAGGTTTAACACAGCCATAAAAACACATTATCTTAAACTAAGCAGCTTCCAAAATAGAACAGTCTCTGAAAAAGAATTTTGTTCTTGCCTTCCCTTGGTCTTGCACAAAACTCTCCAATTGCAGCCCACAGAAGAATTTCTTTCACTTCCAAAATTTTTGAAAAGAAACCTCAATAATTAACAAACACAAGACGAACATGATAGCAAACATAGCGTCTACCCAACCTGAAGTCCAGAAAGAGACCTTCCGTTCCACAGATCTCCCTGCAGTTACCACAGAACTGGGACTGGATTTTTCAGTTTCTCCCTGGCTCCATTGTTTCAATTTACTTTGCAGTATACTCAAGAACAGGTAGGTTTTCTGCAGCTCACTCAACAATGACAAGTCAAAAAGGAGTCATAGCTTCAAGATTTTAACCCTTCCTACACACTGGTATTCCATATGGAAAAATCACTTCTGAGGTAATAGGAGTACAAAATGTGTATGGTTAACAAGAGAGAGATATTGGCAGGAATGCTTAAAAATATCCAGTAAATAACGAGAGGAATTTTGTAACTGATGTAAGAGCAGGTGATCTTCACCTCTCTACAACTACTGGAAATATTCATGGGAGAAGAAAAACTCCAGTAAGTTCCTGTTCACGGTTTCTTCCATTCAGTGTGGAAAGCAATGCTATTCACTTCCCAACTCATGAGGCAGCAGGTGATGCAGCTCAATGAAATCTTCAGACAGAATCCATAGGAGGCAGCAGCCACCTCTGCACGGCCAGGTTATATTTGTGGATAGGTTTGCCCCCTCCCCCAATCTTTCAGAGGCTTTGCAAAGGCACTACATCACCACAGCTTTTCCTGAGTGTGGCTTGCCTCCCCATTCCCTTCATAAAGGCTTTCAAAGCCTTGGAGAAGAGTTGCCAGAGAACAATTAATTTGTGCAAAATTAAAAACATAGCTGCAATGTCTACATCAAATTGGTTAACAACAGATAACTATGTTGGGAGGCAGCTGTCCAATGAGCTGATGGAAAAAACACACCTTCACTGTTTGGATCCATTGAGTTAATGCTGCTGACTTCTGTAACTGCCCTATCCTAGCACCTGAGCCAGGACTAGTTCATTTTTATCAAAGTCCATTTAGCAAAAAATCCAGTGTTCCTGTTTCTAACTGTGCACTGCACACTGCCCTCAGCTACAGATTTTAAGGGTGCTCTAAGGCTGGTTCCTGAGAAACAGGGGAAGAGTAAGAAATACTGTGATATTTAACAGGGTTCTGACCCTCACAATAGCCTATGAACACAACTGCGATACAAAGAATAAAACCACTCTAATAAGTATTACCTATTCAGTTATTTTCACAGAGCTGACAGTAGGATGAGGTGCTCTCTCAAACTATGCAGCCCCTGCCCTGGTTTTGTAGAAATTACAGTTCTGTAAGAAATAACCATAGATTCCTAGAAATTGGATGCAGTGATCTCGCTAAGGAAAACCTGACCCCTTTGATTCATCACAAAACATAGGAAATCTTCCTCTCAGAATCTTCTTCCATGGGTGGAGCCTCTTTTTACTACCCAGAGAAATGTGATTTTGGTTTGCTAAGGCAAAGATACTTAACTCTGTCCTTGATGTGCTGTTTCAAAGACTTCCACTCTGCACACAACTGTTGGCAGCTCAATAATGTAAAGAAAGATACAAATCCAAGAAAACATGGTGGTAGCTGAAATGGTCTGAAGCAATCTGGCAAACCCCAGAAAACCCGTCAAAGGTCCTTTGCTCCACATGACCAAGATTTTAATCAGAAACTGAGAAGTTAAGAGCCACATGAGCAAACTGCAGATGCTGCTTAAGTCAGTCAACTTGAGAGGGCATCAAGCAGAGCTCCAGTAAATGTATTAGCTATGGAGCACTAGCATAAAGGGCTTTAAAACATATTTTAGGGGTAAAGGTGACCACCATCGAGCTGCAAGAAGTTAGGAGGTTTTGATTTGAACTGTTTTCCCCACTGGCACACTTAAAATGGTACTGCAGACTTTCACAGATCTCTTGATGATACTCCAGCCTTCATACCCTTCTCCTTCTCCTTCACCATCTTTCAGTGTCACCCTAGTCATTCTAAGTATCAGTATCATAAGGGTTAATATGTACACACATATATATACGTATATATTTATGCATACATATTCTAAAATACATTCTTCCTGGTGGCAAATACATAAACCAAAATAATGAAAAAGGTCCACTGGCTCACAGTTTTATCACCACACTCAGCTTTCAGGAAAAAAATAATAATTCCATGAGGTATGCAACTGACCCATTGAACCCTATACTTTTTATAGTTCTCTGCCATGGGAAGTTGACTGCAGGTCAACAGGACTACAGCTATATTAAGTTTCAAGTTTCTCAAGAGAAGCCACTAAGGCTGTTAGCAGGGTTTTAGTCCTTTGATGGAAGGGGTTCTATTGCTTGTGTTTTACACTGACCATGTCAGGGAGAAAAGCCTTCAATGAAGTATTCTGAGTTGAAAAACCACATTGTCTTTAACAACCATTAACAACAGCTACTTAATGCTAATAAAGAGCTGTCGTTTGTCACCACACTGTATATTCTTCTAGACTAATAAAAAAAATCAACATTCCTGAAAATCAAAATTATTCTGTATATAATCACTTCTTCAGGACTGTAAGCCACAAGTTTGCAGTACTATTTTGACACAGTGCCTTTCCCAGCCTGAGTGCAACTTCATACTTGGCTATTGGAAGCCTCTTGCCTGCACACTGCAACAAGATGAAAACAGTAGAGAAAAAAATGTATTAAGTAACAGCCCTTTTGAAAGATTTGTGAGGGAAAAAAAAAAGGATGGTGTGTTTGGGTCATCTGAAATTTGCACAGGTAAACTTGAAAGCTGTGGAAAATGTTTTAGAGTTTTATCATGACTGTTTCTTAGGAGTTTTTCCTGTTTAATATTTCCTGCTGTGTGAAGTATGCGTCTAAACCTCACACTGTACTGTGACTCCTAAAATTCAAAGGAAAAATTAGCAGAATGCCAGCAGAAACGCTCACTTGTAACTGGTGTAGCTGGTTACCTAATGAGTAGTACAGCCAGCTTCTGAGGAACTGAACCATTTTATTTCACACCATTACTTTAGCTTGTACAAGCTGCTGAAATGGTGCTTCTGCTGGAAACATCACAACTGTACCATAACATTTCTTATATGAAATAAGCCTCCTCCACCCTTCCTCCAGAGCATAGACTAAGCAGACCCAGAGCCAGCAGGAACACAGGAGGTGGCTAGGACAGTGACAATGCTAAAGGACAGAACAGAGTAGGACATCCATGGCCAACAGAAAATGGCCATAACGTTGAGGTAGTATCATGACTCACTTTGGATTCAATCCTCTTCAAGAGAAAAAAGCGCAGTTTCTGATAGGAATGGTGCTCTTGATTCCTCCTCACGTGTTCTCCTCTTCTATCCTTCTTTGTCCCTGCCTTTGCTACTTCCTTCCACTCTCATCCCCCTCTGCTGCCATAACCTACTCTTCTGGATTCATCCTGGATGCGGCTCCATTTGATGACAACTGCCAAAGTACTTCACCCAACTGGGCAACGGCAAAAGGTGCAGCAACCTTCTTAGCAAATCACTTGTTTTAATGCTCACATGTGAGGGCCCAGTATGTAACATCAAGCTCAGCCTAACGAGCACCAGCTCTTCCACTGTTCAGTGAGTGGTATTCCAGTGGTTTCCTTGTCTTTCAACACCTTCATCAGTGCAAGTCTCTCCATTGACAAATTTCTTGACATTGAAACCAGATGATGGTTGGCCTTGAGCTTTAGACACACTTATCATATCCCATGAGGGGAAAGCTAGCAACCCTATCTATGTGGGCTGGATGTTCAGATGGCATAAAGGAAATTCCAGTTCTAGACCAGAATAGAATTTTTGAAGTTTCAGCTTCCCTTTCTGACTGGCCCCATAAGTGCTGGAAGGGCACAGAGAGGATTGCTTAACCCTGTATTTATAGGAACAATGTGAATAGTGACAAAGTAAGCTGCATTTGCTGGTAGCTGTGTAAGCTAGGTCTTGCAAGCTCACTTTACATGCTGTTACTTTACCATCATATTAATTTCTACAAGTATCTACCCCAATTTTCCTGCACCTCATATTATTCCTTACGTGGAGAAATGCGAGATAAGTAAATTGTATCGCTGGACAGAAAAACAAGATAATCTGAAAATGAGTGTTGTTCAAGTTACCCCTGAATTCACTGTTCTCTGAAATTTAATGCAACTAATTAAACAGAATAGTGCCTTTCCCATTTCCTCCCCATTGATGCTACACTACTACAAAATGTATATTACTTGTACTGTTTGAGATCTAAGGTGTGGGGAAGTACCTCCTTCAAGTAGGATTGATAAAAAGGGAACTAAAGCCAGTAAAGTGAAGTTTGTGACACTCTGTATTTCTGATATTATCTGACTGCAACACTTACATTACCTCCAGAATGTCAATTCAGCAGTCTGCCTTAAAAAACCCCCACAAAAAACCCAAAACAAAACCACCCCCAACACGTGCCTTTATAAAACTAAAGGCTCTTGGGGGCAGGGTCCTCTTTCAACACCTGCTTCCATAAACTTCGCCAACTCGAAGGCATAAGGCTACACTCGCTACTTTTGGTTTCAGACCATCTAAGCCAGCAGCGCACTGAAGAAGGGGTAACAAACGCGGCCCTACCAACCCGCTCCGCACCAACAGCCGCTGCATAGCAACCATCCTCGCCAGCGGCCTAGGCCCTGGCAGGGACAAACCGCTGCGGGCGGGGAGCACGACCTTGCCGGCCAGCACCACCACGGCCTGCAAACCAACGGAAAAAACGGTCGCGCAAATCCGTGG
>VXBW01003570.1:524945-601835 GCA_013400375.1 Thinocorus orbignyianus
AAGGGTTTGGGGGGAGGGGAGTGGTTGGCAGGGACGTACTGTGGGCCGGGCCGGCCCATCTCATCTCTCACCCCTTCCTCCCTCCCTCACTCCTTCGCTTCTGCCCTATGGCAGGCATGGTGCCCCCTAGCGGGGCGGCCTACGGCTCGGCTAGGCGCCTCAAAGCGGGCTCCTACCCGGGGCTGGGTGACACATCAAGGGGGTTAGAAGGTTCTCGGTCCCGATGGGTTTACTCTCTGGTCGGGAGCTCGTTGCTAAAGCTGGCGCAAGGCCTGCTGCTAAGCCCCGGGTGGTGTTGGGGTGTTGGGCCCCTCAGTGCTGGAGTGTGCCCGGAGAAGGGTAATGAGGTCCATGAGGGGTCTAAAGCACAGGCCTCATCGTAAGAGGAGCGGCTGAGGGCGCTGGGGTTGCCTAACCTGGAGAAAAGAAAGCTGAGGGGAGACTTCATCGTGCTCTGCGGCTACCTGTATGGAGGTTGTAGCGAGGTGGGGGCTGGTCTCCCAGGTAACAAGTGATAATGGCCTCGGGCAGCGCCAGGGGGGGTTCTAGGATGGATATTAGGAAAAATTTCTTCAGCAAAAGGGTTATCAAACATTGAAACAGGCTGCCCAGGGAAGTAGTAGAGTCACCATCCCTGGAGGTATTTAAAAGATAGGTAGATACGGTCCCTGTATGTGTAGACATAGATGTGTAGGTGGTGGATGCGATTTAGTGGAAACAGCATTGTTCAGTCAGCAGTTGGACTTGGTGATCTTAAAGGTCTCTTCCAACCAAAATGATTCTATGATTTCTTCCCTGCCCCGCGGCAGTGACGCGGGTGGGGTAGCAGGTCACTGCAGCTTCAAACGAGTTTTGCTTCCCGGCTGTTCACTGCAGAACAGGAAACTGAAACTTTGGGAAATGCTCAGCTGCAAAATACAGATTGCGTCTCGTTCAGAGCTGACTAAAATTTCCTTGTGGCCTTTACGTTACAGAAACTTTTGTAGGGCATTTGTTTTACAGTTTTGCAGGCTTCTTGGAGGATCTGTGGGTTTATAATTTCATAAATGTTTTATCTATGAAAAACTCACGGCAGCCTTTATAGGAGAGTAAGTCTGCAAAATGAATTTGAAATGTTTACGGAAGGGCCTCATTTTCTGATGGTGGCTAAAGGGTTTGTATTTACAAACCTCTAATTAGGTGCAGTGTACAAAAGTTTCACTGGTGAAACACCCATTCAATAGGACAGCACTGTGAGCAGCAGAAATCTGAAGTGGCTGGGGTTTTTTGCTATGGTGGGTGTGCTTCATAGCTGATACTGGATAGCTGCTTCTGTGCTAATCAGTTTCATTTCTATTAGTGTGTTTTTTGTAACTGCTTGACCTGAGGCATCTTTTCTTACTACCCTCATTTGCACCTAGCATGCTGTAAGACAGCTGCTGACCTTTAGAAATGAGTGTTTTGCTTAATGAGGAGGCCAGATGGTTGAGTCTGCAACACTATATTGTTTTTAAATTATCTTGCCAGTAGTTTATTTAAAGCTTGTTTTGCTAGGTGTGATATTTTCTGATTTGGAGGGCACTTGTTTGCTTTCCTTCATAAATGTTTTATGAACAATTACTGTAAATGAAGTTATACCTACCAAGCAGCTATGGCTACTTAAAATGTACTTGGAGAGAAAAATAGGGGAAATAATTTCATGCCATATTTTTTTCCTTACTCTTTCTTTAACTTTATAGCTAATCATATTCGGATTAAAACCTGTGGCATTGTACTATTGTAGTGTGCAGTATGCTTTTGTAATTATGCCTCTGTGTGCAGTTACCCAGGTGCAGCCAACTGCCTTTCCTTACTTATTTTCTGTTTTGCAGTCCCGATACTGAGTTTTCGATAACATTGAACAGAAAAGATGCTCTCACAGAAGATCAGAAGACCTTAGCTTCATATGGGATTGTTTCTGGTGATTTGATATGCTTACTACTGGAAGAAGCAGATGGACAACCCAACCTACCTCCTCCTCCTCCTACGCCTCCCCCACTTCAGAATGGCCATGAGCCATCCACCTTGACCCCCAACAGAAGTCAGGCCAACAGTCCAAAAGAAGAAGGGCAGAATGAGCAATCTGATGAACAGAAAACTCAGGTGGAAGTTCAAAAGAGTGATGAAAGGGTAAGTGCATGAGAATTGCCCTTTACAACACAAGGCAAAAAAGAAGGAATCGTGTTATGTCAGTTGCCTAACTATACAGTGAAGAGTCTCTGCAGGATATTTGGCTCTTCGTGCTTGTCTGATATATAGCCAGTTATTTGGATGAAAATTTATTCATTGTCTGTTAGCTGTGATCCCGGAGCTAGTTCAGAGACTTCAAGATGTTTCAGGTCTGACATTTTTGCCAGATTGAATGTTTCTGCTGGAACTTGTACTTTTCATAAGGAAGTTAGGAAGGAGTGTTACTTAGCTGCCTTGGGGCTGTCTGCTCTAGGAAACTGATTCTAGGTATTTAACAAGTAGACACTGAATGTGCCTATAGATGTAGGCAATGCAACAGACACTGCCTGTCAGAAACACAACTCTCAAGATGAGTGTACAGTTCCTTTCTAATAGGTTATAACAGTTCTCTGTGATTCAGATGACCTGCCATGGAGGCAAATCTGTCTGTCTTGTGCTTGGAGGTTGTGTTCCTGTGATAGCTCCTGCCTCGTGCTTCATAGACAGACACCTGTGTGACCCCTAGGCTGCATGCAGCAAATAAGCACTTTTTTTTTTGCATGTTACTCAGTGGTTTGATTTTTGTGAGACAGTACATACAATGGTTAAGAAGGTAACAGCTCCCACTAGCTACTGTGTCCTGTGGTGACTGGAGTCTCCCTGGTGAAGGCTCTGCAGGTACAGCCTAGTGCCATAGCCTATATTGCTGTGTGATCCCGTTCTTTTTAGACAGGAGTTAGAGAAGCTGGGAAGAAATTGTCTTCCAGTATTCTTTCAAAGCAAGTCGGTTTTGGTTTTGGAACTAATTTCAATACAAAATGTTCCTAAATAGGAAATGTTCCTTAATACAACCTTTGAATGAGGTATATGGATAAGTGGTGTCTTGTGCCATTGGGTATGGATATGGGGGTGTGGGGGAGAAATAGCTACAGCTCCTTTAAATTCTTTTCTTTCCTGACCCTTTCCTTATGTGAAGGAAATTTCCTTATGCTTACAGTTTTCATGCACTGTGGTTTGTTTGTTTTTTTTTCTTTTAAAATGTGTCTGTGAGTGGTTTTATTACTTAATGTTATAATGTGGTGTGATTTGTGGCTTCCTTTCTTCTACCAAAATAAAACCACAGTGTTCCTCAACTGTCAGCAGATATACTCCGTTAATGATTCCCCCTCCCCNCCCCCCCCCCCCCCCATCTGTTTAGGTCTGTTGTGTTTCTAAGCAGCCCAAGTTATCATTTTGTTTACTTAGTGTGCATGTTGGCTATATTTAAATAAATAGTGGTACTACAGTGGGTAAACTATTCATAGAATCATAGGATGGTTAGAGTTGGAAGGGACCTTAAAGATCATCAAGTTCCAACCCCCCTGCCATGGGCAGGGACACCTCTCCCTAGAGCAGGTTACTCAAAGCCCCTTCCGGCCTGGCCTTAAACACTTCCAGGGATGGGGCATCAACCACTTCCCTGGGCATTCCTGTGCATGTTGTAAAAATTCTGACGGAGGTTTAATATATTATCACTTTGACTTCAAGTAGTACATGCAATCAAATGACAGACCCTTTTATGAAGGGTGTGCGTTACAACTATCAAAAATTACAGCAGCTCTGTGTATAATCACAGTTTCCAATTGGGATGCTAGAAAATGGAGGTGTAATGAATCTGTACAAGTTGCATGAGAAATCAGTTGTGATTTGGGCTGGGCTGGCCACTAAATGAACAACAGATGCTGTCTTTAGACTTGTGCCTGTGAGGATTGGAATAAGAAGACAAATAATATGTATGTATATAGAGGTGTAATTGTCTAAGGTATGTTTTGCTTTTCCTTGAAGGCAGGATCCAGCCTAGAATATCCTTCTGGATTAGTCCCAGAAGATGTTGACCTGGAAGAAGGTACAGGTTCCTATCCCTCTGAACCCATGCTGTGCAGTGAAGCTGCTGATGGTGAAATACCGCATTCCTTAGAGATGCTCTACCTTTCTGCTGAGTGTACCAGTGCCACTGATGCCTTGATTGTTCTAGTACATCTTCTCATGATGGAGGCAGGCTACGTACCCCAGGTAGGTGCACAACCAGTCAGAAAATTTCTGGGTTGGTACGAGAAAGCAGTGGAATCTAATGGGAATGTGTGATACATGATGCATCTGAAGAGGCACTTGTGGCATTGTATATGTCAGTCAGCAGCAGGGGCTGATGAAGTATCATCTTCTTTGATCTCCCTGACTGGTAAGCCATGAGGCTAAAGACTAGACCAGCTTTTAGATGTGAGAGAAGGGTCCTGTGCCTTTGTTTCTCTCAGTCCTCAGCCTCACTGGCTCCAACTGATAATGTCCTGTTTCTGCTTTATACTCTTGAACTTGTGTAAATGTGTTTAGATTGTAGCACTTGTTGAAGTGCTGCCGTAAGCATCACTATGGTCTTAAATATATCCCGTTCAGATGATGGTTGTCAAGGCCTACGTCTGCCAATGTTGTCTCCAATTCTGTATTTACTTCAACTGAGTTCTGTTAGGCTTTGGTTCCACCAATGTACAGAAGTATCTGACTTTTACTCGAGCATTTATGGCAGTACCTCTGTACAATGTATGAGCTCACCTTTTTCCTTTAGATTTTCACTGTGCGTTTACTAGAATGTGTCTGGATATGCAAAAAAATCCCGTTATCAGGGAAGATGTTTAAATTGTCATGTATTTTTCTTGTGGTGGGGCTATCTAAGCACATGTAGGGGGACAGTTTGGGTGTCTGGTTGACTGATACCAGTTTAATAAATCTGATAGTTTTCAGGCTACAGGAGTACAATTAACTTATCTGAAGAATATGTTTGTCCCTGGGAAGGTTTGTTTATGTTAGTCAATAGGCTTGGAAGTAGGGAAGGTGATTGCTTTGCAGGTTTAAGAAGAAAGAGAGGGAGGCTACTTGTACTTAAGATTTTGTTGTGTCCCCCTCTGGGATTCCATCTGAACCTTTTCATACTTGAATTGAAAGGAAAAGCTGTTAGTTTGCTTGCATTTTTGAATAGATTTCAGGCTTGAAGCCCTATCAGACCTTGTAAGTTCATAGAAAAGGTGTGATAACGTGTTTTTCGTGCAGTAAATTAACGTACATGCAGGAGTTATCAGAACACTGGCCTAAATGACAGAATGAAGTATATGCCTCAAAGAAGTAGGTGTTTGCTCCCTGAACACCCTTCCTTGTCAGTAACTGGGACAGGACAAAAAATTACTAAACTTCTCCTTAGATTTGGTGTTAAACTTGGGGAAAATAGTATATAATCATGCAGTTACAGTCTGTCATAATGTGCATTGGGACTAAACTAAGATTTGCAAGCAACATTCTGGAATTTCCTAACTTTTAATTCTCTTTTTTTACCCCTTAATCTTGGTACATTACTAAAGCAAAGCAGTGTTATCTCTGTATTTTTAGGGGACAGAAGCCAAGGCAGTGTCTATGCCAGAGAAATGGAGAGGGAATGGTGTTTATAAGCTACAGTACACACACCCCCTTTGCGAGGAAGGTTCTGCTGGTTTGACTTGTGTGCCTTTGGGAGATCTTGTTGCTATTAACGGTAAGTTAGTCAAGTTTTTAATCCTGGATGCACATTGCTAAATCACCATTGTTTAGGAAAAGGAAACTCAAATGTTCTTTCCTTCACGCTGTTTAGAACTGCACGTTGATTATCTGGGCTGCTGAGGTGCAAGAGATGCCACTTCTTGATGCTGAATATTCTTGGCATTTTCTGTCTCCATGATAACTTTTTCTCTAATTAGAACAGATTGGTGCTTAGAAGATTCAGCTGGCCTTTTCATTTCAATGTTGTAGAAGTCTGTTTCTTGTCTCCTGTTTGGTCTACATTGCCAAACATTAGAAGAGGTAGATTTGCTGCAGCAAAGTGTTTTGTCTTGGCTCATGTTCTTTGCAAGACTTACAAACAACTTCCAGACTGTGTATTCTTCAGTGTGTAATCTTTCCTGTAGCACACTAACAGTTCAACTGTGCTCTCAAAAATAGTATTTAGTTTGAGCTGTTCAGTCCGGCAAATTTAGGGAAGTCTTCTTGTTTGGTTGTGGGTTTTCTATTTCATATTTTATCTAGCATTTGAGCAGTTCCACATTTTGGCAGAACTAATACTAAATTGGGACTTGATTCTATTTTCAAGTTACCAGACTAAAGTTTTTATAATTTTTTGTAAAACTTGTGACTGATTATGCCTATTTGTATAAGCACATATGTTATCTCGGAACTTGTACACACATTCTGATCAAATGTTGTAACCAAGTCAAGTTAAGGTTAGATTTAGGACAACTACCATGTGTGTAGTGTTCACATAGTAAGCTTGGTGAGTCTTTCTGTAGTTAATATTTCTTTAATGACTGGGTTATGATAATGGCTCTCGGTTTACTACTTCTAGGTGTGTTACATCTCTTTCCACGTGATAGCATTGTTGAAGGCAACATTTTGTTTCTGTCACCAAGATCTCTGCTTATTCCCTTCCATTTTAAGTTCCATTTTATTTTTCTGATTTTTTTTTTAAATTTGTCTAGCTGTTTGCTGTAGTTGGGTATTTTCCTTCAGGGAATGTAGAAAGGGAGGAAAGTAAAACACCTCTGAAGTGTAAGGCAGTAATGAAGTGGTCTGTGATTACTCAATGTGTTTTAAATGTTAATTTTTTTTTTTTCTTATATTTGCAGCAACATTGAAAATCAACAAAGAGATTAAAGGTGTTAAGAGAATACAGCTGTTGCCAGCATCCTTTGTTTGCTTTCAGGAGCCAGGTACAATTGAGCTATGATTCTCACAGTAGTAAACTTAAAAGTAAAGAAGTGACACGGTGGGTAAGGATATACTTCAGTAGAGGACTTAATAGCTACAGAATAGTAAGAAAGACTAAAATGTGGGTACCATTTAGGTTTGCCATAGCTTTGTGGTAAAAAGAGTTCAGAATGTAGCCATTTACTCACTTTTTACTGTTAAAACAATTTGAGTTTCTTTGGTTAATATTGTAAGGAAAGAGCCTTTCGAACCCAGAGCCATCCATTGGCCCATATGCCTATTACTTGTGAGGTCCGAAGCGTACGTGTGCATCTCTGGGGCAGCGATGCTGGGTTATACCCCCTTTCTGCCTGGCAGTTCAGGGCTTCATGGGCTGATAGTACCTGCACTCTTGTTGTGGCACCATAAGTGTTACACTCTCTTTGTCAGAAAAAGTGCTGACCACAGTTTTCCCCCTAATTTTGACATTTTGGAGAGTGCTAAGGGAGGGAGGGGTGAAAAGCAGATAAATGAGGATCCTTGTGAGCACAGACCTGAGTAGCCTTTTGTTCTCTGAAGTATACAAACTGCTCTGTTGGCAGTTGAGACTGACTCAGTGTTCTGTGCTGTGTCCTGTGTAGCCCCAATTGCTGATGTACAAGTCCAGTTGAAAGGCTTTAGAAGAATAACTGAGCACGGAAATGTGTCTGATATAGTGGTAGAGTTTTCTGGCTCTTCTTTCTTCAGAGAACAGACTTTTTCCTGTCAGAAAAATGAATATTGCAGGCATTCACAACATAGGTGCATGTTACCCAGGAGCTTTGTCAAAGGAAGCTCTGGTAGCTTGAGAGTCAATTAGTTTCTGTAGAACTTAAGTATTTTTCTTATTGGTGCTATGTAAGGCCAAAGGAAAGCCTTGCCTGACCATGGAACTGGTCTGTAGTTTGTCAATGAGCTATTTATTGCATGATTGTTACATGGAGAGGGACTGTTTGTCAGGAAGTCTAGTGACAGGACGAGGGGTGATGGTTTTAAATTGGAAGAGGGGAGATTTAGATTAGATATTAGGAAGAAACTCTTTACTGTGAGGGTGGTGAGGCACTGGAACAGGTTGCCCCGAGAAGCTGTGGATGCCCTGTCCCTGGAAGTGTTTAAGGCCAGGCTGGATGGGGCTTTGAGCAACCTGCTCTAGGGAGAGGTGTCCCTGCCCATGGCAGAGGGGTTGGAATTTGATGATCTTTAAGGTCCCTTCCAGCTCTGACCATTCTATGATTCTACACTGTAGCTGCAGAGCCATTCCCACCTGTATTACAAGCACATTACAGTTCTGCTTGTCAAAAAACCATAATTCTTCTGCTCTTGTATAATTTTTGCATTATAACCTTCTGAAATTAAGCTTTTTACCTCTCCTCTTTGATAGAAAAGGTTGCAGGTGTTTACAAAGACCTTCAGAAGTTATCTCGTCTCTTTAAAGACCAGCTGGTTTACTCTCTTCTGGCTGCTGCCCGACAAGGTGAGAGAAAATCTTTATGATTAGAGATGGTACTTCATTTTTGAGGATGGAAGGAAGGGTATCTATCTAAAGCCTTGAAGGAAAGGTGTTAATAAAAGCTGTTCAGCAGTGGGTATATAAAGAGTAAGGATAAAGTAATTTATGTTTTAAAGAAATAACATTAATCTTTTTATCTCAGGAAATGTTAATACGTGTTTTTGATTGCTCTGGACTGACTGAAGAGACTGAAGTGGAGTGGCTGTTTTCCACACTTAGTGATGAGAAAATTGTACCACAATAATTCTGTGGCGGTAGTCCTGTCGTTTTGATCCATTTGTTTGTCAAAGCAGAAAAATTTATATAGCGTCATATTTGGAAGTCTGACCCCAGGAATGATCTTCTCCATAACTGATCATTGAGGGCTTGGAAAGGATGATAGGAAGTAACTCAAGCTGGTGTTTGTGGAGCAGGAGGAAGCCAGGCTTTCACTGTGTTGATACTGCCATTAAAGGTATCAGCTCTGTATTTTGAAGACTATTCAATGGAATTCCCTTTAGACTTCAGTGTGGGAAGGTTTTATGTGAAGCATGTGCTCTGTATTTAATGTGTGTTTTGTGGGCTCGTGAAATTGGGCAGGTCTCTTTTTTTCTTACCTATTCCTTTGTTCTGTAGCCTATAAACACAGTTAGGTGTGTGGAATGTTTCTCAGGCTTAGTGGCCAACAGTGGTCAGTAGAAAGTGCCATTTGCCCTATTTTGTGCAGTCTGTAAATGTACTTGGTATTTCAAGAGATCTCTTTTATAAGAAGTCACGTCAGTTTTCTGAGAAAAGTGGTGTAACTCGGGTATCAAAGGGAAACGATTTAAAGGAAAGGTTATAATGTCCACCCTTTCTTTTACCGTCTTCAGAGATGAAGTAAGCTCTGCACCACTTAGGTAACGCTTCTATTTTCTCCACTTTGTAGCTCTGAACTTGCCAGATGTGTTTGGGTTAGTGGTCCTTCCTCTTGAGCTCAAGCTTCGGATTTTCAGACTTCTGGATGTCCGTTCACTCATCTCTCTCTCTGCTGTTTGCCGTGATCTTTACACAGCGTCAAATGACCAGCTTCTCTGGAGGTTTATGTATCTGCGGGATTTCAGAGGTAATGTTGAGACACGTTTTTCTAATTACATTCTCATGTGAACAGAGAGATTAGGTCTGAGAGATTTTTGACTACTTCTGACCTACTGTACTGCTTAGCATCACAAATGACTGCATTTACTCACAGTGTTTAAAAATCAGGTGTAATTTGAGCAACCTGCTCTAGGGAGAGGTGTCCCTGCCCATGGCAGGGGGGTTGGAACTTGATGATCTTTAAGGTCCCTTCCAACTCTGACCATTCTATGATTCTAATTTGGGTGGCTGTGCAATTTTTTGCCAGGAAAACTGGTGATGATCTGCTGAGCCATTACTGATGGACCACATAGTTCTTCCTGTTGTGTGGTGCAGACTTTCCTTGTTTTCATACGTTTCCCTGGCTACCTTGGCTATTGCAGACATTAGGAAGTGGGGTAAAGAGTTATCCCTGCTATAATTTCTCACGAGAGATTGAAGAAATACGGTGATTGAAGGAAGTGCAGTCAGAAGTCAAAGATGGGGACAGTGTTTCTGGGATTTCTCTGCTTTTGTAGATGATGCTTTAGATAGAATGGGTGTGCAAGTACGTTAACTATTGAATAGTCCTGGAGCTTTATATTTAATAAGAAACATTATGATTTTTTTTTTCAATAAAAGTGGTTTTTCTTCTCTTGATTCTTCAATTTCTGACAAAACTGTGGGCTTTTGTGGCATAAATGCTGCTTAGAAATAAAATAGATTGCCTTTCTTAATTTTTTGCTTCTCTTTGTAGATCCTATTGCGAGGCCTCGTGACACAGACTGGAAAGAAGTAGGTGGCTCTTTTTATATAATCCCTCTGTGATTTGTCTCTGTGGGCTAGTTTGAGAGTAGAAAACACAGACTTTGGGAGGCAGTAACTTGGAGTTAAATTTTAGTTTACAAGTATTGTGTTGCGTGTAAGCATGGTGAGTTTGGTCAGAGTAGGAGAAAACAGCATCAACAAGTTGCATGGTGCATGCCCAAATCGTGGGTCTTTCAGAGATGCCGTGTTTCTCTTTGGCAGGCAGGGGAGCTGCTGGTCTGGGTTTTCAGCCTGGCGAGGAATGCTTTTCTGAGAAGTGCTGCAGAACTGCATGCAGTTGCTGAAGGTGGAAAACAGATTGCTTCTAGAGCTTTAAAATGTCTTTGTTTCTGTCTGCAGCTGTACAAGAAAAAGTTGAAACAGAAGAAGGAGGCCCTGAGATGGAGGCACATGATGTTTCTTCCCCCTACACCTCATCCAATCCCCTTTCATCCCAACCCCTTCTATCCTAATCCTTTTCCTTCCAGCCCATTCCCACCAAACCCGATTTATCCCCCAATGATCATTGGCGGAGAATATGATGAGAGACCAACACTTCCATATGTTGGTGACCCAATTAACTCACTCATTCCTGGCCCAGGAGAAGCACCGGGCCAGTTTCCTCCATTCAGACCACATTTTGACCCAATTGGTTCCTTGCCTGGAGCAAACCCTACCCTTCCAGGACGAGCTGGTCCCAGTGACAGGTTTCCACCTAGACCCAGCCGCGGCCGCCCCATGGACATTCGCCGTGCGTTCATTTGATGCCCACCTTTTCCTTCAGTGACTTTTCTACTCCCTGAGCTTGCTTACTAACGTGGGAAACTGCAAATCCCAGGCACTAACATCTGCCTTCTCTTCAGATTGTGGCAGGAACCATGTGTGCATGGTAAAGTTTCAACCGCAAAGGCTGGGTTTGTTTTTTATCCTCTGGTAGTTCTCTGCCACCTGGCACTAGGGGCTGTTTCCACCAAGAGCTACAACTTAGGAGAGTTTGTTCTGTTTCCCCGCCACCACGCCCCCAAGTCTTGCCCTTAATGAGCTGTGAAGTGCTACTTAGAGACCAGAAGGATACCGGCCAAGTACTTGCTGCATCAGATAAAGAGCACTTTAAATAC
This sequence comes from Thinocorus orbignyianus, assembly GCA_013400375.1. Lineage (NCBI taxonomy): Eukaryota > Metazoa > Chordata > Aves > Ciconiiformes > Thinocoridae > Thinocorus > Thinocorus orbignyianus. The sequence continues at coordinate 536,421 of VXBW01003570.1, forward strand.
CAACCCTCTACTTGTCTGTCTTGTTTGAAGAGTTTTATTAAAATTGCCAGGAAAAGAATGTTGTTTAAAATCTACCTGGCTAATAATCTTTATTAACAAAAAAAATCTGACATGTCTCACATAGAACAGGAAACTACCGCTGTTATGATAGATGTGAGTTTGTAGAAATTTTCAAACATGCCATTTCCTTTCTCCTTTAATGTTTTATTAGGTAAAAAGCATTTTTGTATTGTTACTTAATACACAAAGAATACAGGGAAGGGATTTTCTTTACAATGGTAATATTAGAACACAAATAAAACTTGTTTTACAAACAACTGAGTAAAGTCATGCTACAGAACAACTCGGAAGTCTGAACAGAAGCAGAGCAATTTTACAAAGAACCAGCAGCAAAACTTTTGACTTTCTTCTTGACCTTACAAATCAGGAGCTGTAGTACGTGGCTGAATTTACTGTGTTTGAACTAAAACTGGTGCAAAAATAAATCTTTCCTCTTGCCTAACTTAAGGAATTATTTAGGTTGACCTGGTTGCAGTGGAAATGGGATCACAGCAGGAGAAGCAGGATGAATTTTTTACTGCAGTAAATTCCATTTAATTCTGTTACTTAAATATCAAAATACATCTTGCCAGGAGGAAATGTGCTGTAGCATGTTATGAGCACCTTTCAAGTGTTGTCTTATTAACTAATGAGCAACTAACAAGACCACTGTTAAAGTCTCCTGATGAGATCTGCAGGCTGATGCTGGAGCTCAATTAAAGGAAGACTTGGATGACGAAACTTTGCTAGAGCTTTTCATTTCTTACATATTTTTTTAGGAGTGATTGATCTCAGTGTTTCTGTACATGTAAATGGTACTGATGACTGTTGTGACAGCTGATACTATTTTATAAAATATTTTTGAAATTCCAGCAGTGGAAATTGGATGATATTTCCTGTTAAATACAACCTGTTTAATCAGTAATACTTCTGTGCTTTTCCAGGTGATACTTTAGTGACTCATCTTCTTGTTTTGTATAAAATCAGCTGACTTCAGTAGGATCAGGAAGTTTTGCCATTAACTCCATTGGAAGTAAAATATAACCCTTTATTTTGCTGTCAAAGGTTGTATTGCTTTTTTTTTTCTTCTCTTTTTCTACTTCACAGCACTGGCATACTGCTGCAAATCCTGCCACAATTAAAGACTGAAGAGTAGGTATTCATAGAGTCTGTGGTATTGAGGAGAAACCATTGTCCAAGATTAGCCTTAATTTTTTTACAGTTGCCTGCCATGGTTGGATTGTCTTGTTTCAGCAGAATTTTCACTTCACTTAAGTGTATAGTTTGGCCTCTTGGAGCTTACGGTGATTCTTTATATTCCACTGACTATAAGAAGGAAAAGGGAAATCTGCACTGCATTGGTTTTGCACTGCCCTTGTGATGAGTGCTTCAGAAGTGCATCCATAACATTCAGATAAGGTGATACAGCTTTAACTGATTAAAAAAACTGTAACTTTTTGCTTTTTTCCAAGCTATATCTAGGAACAATGATCTGTCTGTGTGTGAGAATTGTTGATTTTGTGGCACCAGTGGTACTTGCATTACTGGTGCCTTGATGACAGTCTCATTGCTTGCTCTGCTGGCACAGCCCATGCTGCTCTGCAGTTGGGCTCTCTGCCATGAAGGCGACCTTCTCATACTTCTGCCAGGCTGATGCCACAGGTTCCATTTATGCTGGATTTTGTCACTTGAATGTTTTTGGAAAAGTGAACTCTGCCTTTTTATAGGTGACCTGAAGAGATTCCTTCCCTTTCTTCATTATTCCTTCATGTTGTGGTATAGATACTGTGAGCCAAAGATAAAGGAACCTGACATACCCTGAAGTTCCAAGCTCAGTAAAGAAGCATTCCCTTTATTCATAAAAGGGGATGTGAAATATTAAGTGAATCTCAGGACCAGCAGTGTGAAATTAGAAGACAAAACAGAGAAAATATTCAAAAACTAGAGCAGCTTATTTTGTTTATTTGCCAGCTCCTTAGTTGGCTCTGTGTGTCGTTGCTGTTTAAGGACTCTATAGAAGAAAAATCAATAAATGAAATGCCTGAAGATGGGCATTTCTTAATTGTACTGTATGTCTGTATCCAGCATTGTAAGGGTTGCTACTAATAGTAATTTAGAAATAAGGAACTATTGTCCTTGGCTTTTCTATTTATTATTTTGTCTTATTCATGAACCCAGAAACTGGGTTATCTGTACCTGTCTACAGCTGGTGAAAGGGAAGAAAATACTGCCCCAGTTCTAAGCAGGACTGCTATTCTTCTGAACCTTAGCTTTATACACGGCTTTAGCTGCACGGGGACAAAAGCAACGTTTCCCTGAAAATGCCACTCCTAGATAGTACAAGAAAGTCAGGATGTTTCTTGGTCTGTATCTAAATGGCAAAAGCATAAACTAATTTTCGAGGTGGTGGACATGAGTGGGTGTCCCAGCTGTGTCCCAGCTCCTTCTTGGGCTGGATCCAAATACGTAAATCTGTTTGGGTTACCTGGCTTCCAGGTGAAGACAATGGAAGTGCATGGGACAAAAGGGAAGCTCTGTCCAGGTGCTCCATTTTCACAGCTGTATGAGAAGGACTCCAAGGCGTGCTGTGGGGCATGTCTGCCCTGGGATTGAAATGTGACTTGAGTTCACCAACTTTCCCATTGCCTTCTTACTGCCCCTAACTCCAGCTCCGTACATTTAGATGCCTAAATATCTCGGGTTTACCTTGGCTCCCCGTTCATACCAATGGAGAATATATCCCTTGTATTCCCTCTCCTGCTTTGTTAGATTGTAGGCATCTTGGAATAGAAACTACGTCAAAAGTGATAACCTGAATAATGCTGATGCATTTGTGAATCTCCCTTTAGCCAAAACATCTAGTGAGCATCGTGGTTGTAGATTGATGTGTGCTGGTGGAACAATTCTAGGACACAGTACGGAGTTTCATCATTTTAACTTAGGAAAGCAACTCTGTTCTCACTGAAGCACTTCTGTGGATGGAACTGAAGATGCTTTTCAGGAATTGTAGGAGTAACCGAGTTGAGCTGAGAGTGCCTGTGGCTTTTACTTGTTTTTGCAAGCTGAACTTAGGAGGAGGGGGAGATGCCATTCTCTTTGGTTGTCCTTTGAAAGATGACAGCCGAGAGCTGTAAGCAGATGAGGAGATCTGAGTCACTGCTGGGTATCAAGTCAAGAGTGCTGTCCTGCTACTGTGGTCCCCTGGAGGACAGCCCAGCTGTTTTCAAATGCAGCATCAGCAAATGATCCAACCATTGTGGTTTCAGTGATGAACTGGGATCAATTTATGGGTCCACACCATACCAGTCACTTATTTTTGTGTGTAGGTTGTGTTGGTAAGAGAGGAATAAAAAGATTAGGGGACAGAGCGATTGAGGGTTCTGGCAATAAACTTTTATTCCTCTCTTTGCATCTCTGGTGGCCGTTTAATAGGGAAAGGCATAAACCATGCTGAGGGAAGAGTTATAGAAGGAAATCCTCTCCCACCAGGGTTGTATTACCTCTTCTCCATATAGTGAAGCCTGTTAATCTGCTATTGTTCTTGCCAGTGGGACAGTGCTTGCTCAAGGCCATTTGTCACTCTTTTATTGTTCCTGGAGACTGCAAAACAGCAGGGTCTGTTTTTTTTCCTCGATAATGACAGGTATTTATGATGCTACACTGTAAACTGCTTAGCAAACCTGGAAGGACAACACAGAACCGGAGGGAAAAAAATATTAAGATAAATCACCGGGGAAAAGGGTGGTTCTGAAATACTGAACTTGAGGTATAAATCATTGGTCCAGATGAGTCTCTTGAGAGCCTTTCAACCCGGAAAAGCTATGCTGTTGCTTGCCTGAGAGTGCACAGGTCACAAAAACTATTATATGTGTAAAGGCCTGCACAGGGGTAGGTCATACAAGGTCCAGATGACTGCGTTGAATTTGGATGTTCATTACAGGTGCTATTCAGGGAGAAATTCCTTGCTTGGCTTTATTCCCACCAGTGACTTACAAGCTCCAAGATGGCAAATGCTGCTGTTGCTTTTCCTGCTTCAGGGATCTCTGGTTTTAAGTGACAGCAAAGATCTGGGCTGTTGGGTCGAGTGTTTTTAACTTGCTGACCTCCCTGGGCATTCGTAAGTATCATCAAGGTGAAGTTGTTACGGGAAGCGCAGAGCCAAATCTCTGGCCTTGGAGCTGTAGGCATAGTTTGTTACTAAAGTACTTGACAAAACTTGAAGAAAAATCAAGGAGGTGGGATGGGGACTGGTATCTACATCAGGTGTGTTATAAATAGAACTGGCAGAGTGTAAGGAGTAGGTTCTTGGCTGGTAGAAGTAGCCATAGATATATTGATTTACTCAGGATGTTTTGGTTTTTGTTTTTTAAACTGTGAATGTAGCTTGTGGTGTTCCTGGTTTTTGCTGCGTCCTGGTTCTAGTGTGTGTGCTCGTTTGCAGCTTCGTTCTGTGTTGTAAGGCTTAGAGGAAAAGCACACCTGGCAAAGATCCACCTCTGTCTTCTTGGGAAGAATAATTCTTGGGGGTGGTCAGCAAGGACTAATAGTGATCACTACCTCCATGGGACAATCCCATACATGCCTTCCCATGGTTTGGTGTCTCTGGATGGACCCCAGCTCATCTTATTTGTAAGGGATAGTTTTCCTTTTCTATTGCAAGTTTGTCACCTTGCATTCCTATTGCACTCACCCCGGTGAAGTCAGTGGGAGTTCGAGGAGGGAGACAGGATTTCACTCCATCTCTCTGTCCATTCGGTATTATGGAACACTCAGCACACAAGTATGTGCACTTCATCAGCTCTGCTAGTAATTAAGCATGTTCCTGAGGGACATCTTAGCCAGATGTGACCAAGTCACCAAAGTGCTTGGGGTTTAGCTGGGTTTTGTCTGGAATTTGTGTGAACTGTGAATGTGAACTCTGGTGTTTCCAAGGGCAGGGGAAGTAGTTGTTTTTTGTGTGGAAGGCCCATTTCTCAGGTTATTTTTGAGCTAAGGCTACAGGGTTAGAACATGACATTTTTCTCTCAGAACTCAGGAATCACGTGCAGGGACATAAATGCAAGGCATGAAACAGAGACATTTTATCTGCTGTGGGCTGAGTGATCTGGAACAAACCAGCGGTCCATCTGGATGACCTGCTCCTGTGATCTTTGGCGCTTACTGATGCCCGGTACCGTATTTAACTTGAATGTAGTTTTGCTCTGAAAAGTGACTTTTTATAAAGCTGGTATCATGAAGTTCCACAGTTTGCTGTTTCCATGCTCAAGCATGCTCCCTTGATCAGTCAACGAATACTGATAAATGAATAGTCTTGACTCCATCTTTGCACATCTGTTTCTGAAATAAGCCTGCTTGGTTTTTTTTTTTTTAACCTTGACCTCAACAAGGAATTGGAAGTTAGCAATTGTATTGACTATATACAAATGAAACCAAAATTTAGTTTGCACTGTCATAATTGTGTTGACTCCACAGGGGTTAGCAAGAGTAAAATTTGTGTTGCAGCTCAGTCATTTTGAACAGATGTGATTCTGGTTATGCACAAAACCCAATGAAATAGTGCCACTTTTATAGAGTCACTTTTCAGACCGTTATTAGAGTATTTTCTTTGTATTAAAACAACTATAGTTTTTTTTTTTTTAAATTCCATTTACCCAGGTGTTAGCTGTAAATTGCTGGGTACCATTGAGTGTATTGCAGGATGACATCAGATATGCTGATATGAAGAATGAGGCCTGACAAAAGCAGAGATCCAGCTGCAGGGCTGTTAATCGGAAAACAGGCTTGCAAATGATTTCCTCAGGTTGCGGATGGTCTCAGCTTTTGCTTCGTCTTCATTGGCATTTCCCCGCTGAGATGATTCGGATATGCTGAAGGTGTTTGTTAGGGACTGCGATTTGCTGAAAGGGAAAGCAGAGTTTAGACTCAGCAGGGTGGTTTCTTCTGGCCGGTAATGTGCAATCAGCACAAGACCAGACTCTGGATTAAAGTACTTGAAATATGTGCAGTGAGGCGGCTGCGTGCTTAGCACCAGCATTTTGATCCTTAAGTGCACTGCTCTTGGTTTGCTTTGCTAATGAAGACATCATCACTGAACATCACTCCTCTCCTGCCTAGAAACTGTCTTCTCATGCCTAACCTATATTTTGTTCTGGCCTGTTCATACTGGTTTACTCTTGTGTCAACTTCTTGACAACACCAAACTTTTTTTTTGGCCAATCTTTCCTGCCGTGGTGCCAACCAGACATGCTCCATGAAGGGTGGCAGCACAAAGCTGCTACCAAAGATCCACAGTAATTCAGTGCTGTGCTGGGTTCCAGAATAGTGCTTAAACATACAGTTGCCATCTGTTTGTATATATGAGCAGTGCCACTTCCTTCCACCCCCCTTCTTTTTGCTACCAATTGCAAAAAATTGCCCAGTAAAGAACCTTGGGGTGCTCCTGCATTCAGGGAACAGTGAAGGAATGATGCTTGTTGAGCTTTCTGGCCAATAATGTGCTGATTACAGCGTGTAAGGAGTATACACCCTGCTGGGAAGTTAGTAGCTGTGCTGGTATAGCTGGGGTATAGCACACAACTGAAAATGAGCACGTGAACAAGAAGATGATGCTGAAATCTTAGAGATGTCAAGTACAACTTGATAGAATAAGTGACCTGACAACAGGTCAATGGTGGCCTGTTAAGCCCAGGCATATGTAACGCTGAAGTCATTCACAGTTGTCCAGGCCTTTATCCCTGGGTCTATTGCCTGAACACAGTTGATATGTTCTTCATAAATACCAAAAATACCAGCTCAGGGTAATTTTTTGACAGCCTTATTCTAGTATGTACAGATACTAGCAGCTTAACAGAGCACCTACTTCAGGTGTGGGTGCGGGGTGGCTTGCTGCTTGGATGTTTCAGTGGGGCTTGGCTGGCTGGGGGCCCGGCCTTGAGCAGGAGGTCTGGGCTGCTGTGGAGGGAACACGCCTGCCTTGGAAGCCTGGACTGGAGAGGACCCAGTTGCTGATCGGACTTGCTGTGGAGATCCGGGTGACCTTTGCTGCTGAGGTGAAGTGGATTGGGGACTCTGGGGCTGCTGTCCTTGAGGAGAGAGCCGCTGCTGTGGAGGTGCATTTGTCCGTGGAGGCTGAGATCCCTGGGGCTGACGTGGTCCACCTGGAAGGGACACGTAGACAAAGCATAAGGAAGTGCATGTGGTGGATAACAAGCAAGGAGCATCTGTATGGAAGAATGGCCTTTGTGAAGGGGCCAGACCCTTCAGATTACCTCCATACAGAAGGATAAAGGAAAACCTCTCTTACAAGCCTAAAACTGGTATCATGCTCAGGTCTCTAGAATTGTCCATTACTCTACCTCCTTCAGCACTGAAGAAGCTCTGCCGCTCTCCGCAAGGGAGTCACTTCAATGTGCAGTACTCTTCCATGTAGCTAATATTTCTTGTCCTGGGCAAGCACTTCCTGCTTCGGAAAAGGAAGAGTGACTGGAGAACTGACTCTGCAGGAAATGAAAGCTAAATCTGCTGGTTTGGGTCAGTGGACCCTTTGTGGGCTCAGGTGTTTGATGGGAGACACCCTATCACTATCCGTACATCTGTTCCAGTGTTATCAGCAGGTGACTTCAGCCGAATTGGTAGCAGGCTCTCGAAATGGAAGAGGATGTGGAAGGCAATTGGGTGTGATGTGAGAAATTGCTGGACACGACAGGTAAGTGTGAGAAGCTGACAAAAGTTACAGACAGCATTGTGAGGGCTGGCTGAATTTCACAGGTGGCCAAGGGGGAGTTACGCGAGAAAAAAAACTTCACAGGGAACTGAAAGGGAGGACTGGAGACAGATGGGGAATAGTCTCCTGCAAGGCCAGAGTTACATAGATGCATTTAGTATCAGAAATACAAAATTTTGCATCCAGCAGAACTGTGACTGATGGAGAAAAGATGATTAGAAACAGGTGTTAATTTGGTAGGAGATTGGAGTGGAGAAAGGAAGGGACAAAGGTGGCAAAAAGGAAGTCCTAATAGCTTATGTGAGTGGATATTGTGGTCTGTATACCCACAGGGCAGCCCTGCGCTTCCATCACCTCAGCGTAAATCAGGACAATAACCCAAATCAATTGTTCAGACAGCGCCACATGAGTCAAACCTGCTTCTGCTGTCAGGAGGAGCTGGGGGTGTGCTTTTGCTCACAGGGGAACACCTGTACAGATGGATCAAGGATCCTGGCAATACCACATTGGTGTCTGTTCTAGGCCTGACAGCGCTAGAATCTTTCCATCACTTCTTTATACTTGTAGCCGCTGCAGCTTTGTGCAAACACAAATATATCTGTGCCCAGAATCCTAGTCCAGTGCCAGTTCAAGTGGCCTTCTTTTGCGGAGTCAAGTCGTACCAGCAGTATCAACTGGATCTGCAACAGATTTTCATCCCGCTTTCTCACCTGCTGTGGACTATGACAGCAGCTGCTTTAACAGCACACTGGGTTTGATGCCTGTTTGTCAGTGAATTGGAACAAGGAATGAAACCTTTATCCTGATATAGCTTTTACTTAGAAGGCAAACTGGTAGGTCTCACAGTTCACACTGTCATGGAACCCAAAGAACTGTACCTTGGGGAGGAGGCCGTGGCTGGGACAGCTGTCCAAGCTGAGGTCCAGTTTGAGATTTCATTGACGCGGGCTGAACTTGTGGAGGCTAGAGGGAAAAAAGGCCATTCCAGTTAATACGGAGTCCCTAAAGAGCAGCCCTGAAGTAATACAGGAACTGCAGAGTCATGAAGTGTTCCTTAAATACACACACACACACAAACGCAGCATCTGGCTGGTAAAATCTCATGGGACTAAAATGGAGAGCTGAGTAATAAAGAGCATAGAAGTAGTTTGCTCAAAGGGAATAACAATGAAGTTACAGTTTAAAATGTTTTTTAGGCAATCAGGAATTACCAAATGTATCAGGCCCGAGGGGGGTCTCTTAGTCCCATCTCCCATTTTGGACAGTTGCCAGCACCAGATGTTTCAAAGGAAAGAGGGATGAACCGTGGAAACATCTATGGAGCAATCATCTCTTTACCCTCTGGGGTCTTCTCTTGATTGCTAATAAGCCAGGGCCAGCTTCAACCCTGAAACGTGAATCTTATTTGCTCCACAAAATCTTTCCAACAGTTCCAGATATTTTGTTTTGATATTTACACCCAGACTCTTTAAGTCTTGGTCAGCTCTCAGCCTCACTGCTTTTCCCATTTCTTAACTCCCTTGCTTTTTCTAAGTTTTAAGAAAGTCCTCACAACCTGCCCTTGCTAGGCCATTCATTATTTTGCAAACCTTTATGCTCCTTTTTCTCATTCACCTCCTTTCTAAAGCCAAGAGGCCGAATCCCTTCAGTCTCTCCATGGGAATGCTTCCAGGCCCCTAATTGTTTTCATCGCCCACATCTCTTTCCCAGCTTTGTGATTCCTTCTGCAGATGCCAGAGGCAGGTCTGCTTACATTATTCCAGATGAAGCAGTATCTTGGTCCTCTGTATACATCACCAGCTCATTTCTCCTGCATCCTGATTTCCTGCTTCTCCCTTGTCAGCACAACCACAGGCTGAGCAATGGTTTTCATTAGCCTGTATGTGGCAAAGGCTTTCTCAAGGGAATGGCTAGCGCCACTTGCAAGGTTTACGAATTGTTTATGTTCTCCCTCTCTCTACCCCCATCTTAGCTTACCTTTCACTCTTCCATATGGAATTTGATTTGCTATTGTGGTGATTTAATGTAAGTAGCTCTGCCATCCCTGGTCCTGACTAACGCAAATAAGTTGGTGCCATCTGCACTTTATTCTCTCTTACTGTTTACTCTTTTTGACAGATATTTTAATAAACAGATTTAGCAACACAGAACTGTTGCACAAAGGGCTGGTCCAAAGTTAACAAAAGTCTGAGTAAGCCTGTTGCACAAAATTGTTTATGAAAGCAGAGGAAGCTGGAGACAGATAGGCTGGTATGTGCCAGATTATTTACATGGAGAACACAATGATAAAAGGGTCTTCATGGCTCCTGGAAGGTCAGGAGAATGAGCTAAGTGATTCTGGAAATGCGAAGAAATGTTTCATAGTTGGAAGCACTGAAATGATTTTCAACCGACTAACATGAATGTGATGAGGTTGTCAGCCCATGTTTTATGCTATTTATCTGAGATGTCCAAATGGACAGGGAGGAAAATATGGGAATTTTCCATTCATGTCTTCTAGTACTACATATCTTGAGAAACTAGGCCTTGCCTTGGTATTGGTGGAAATTTACTGTCCTAATGCTGTGAGATATCCTGATTAGACCAGCCAAAGAAAGGGAATCAGATCTCGTATTCACCTCTATGGTCTTTGTCTAAAGCCAACCCAAGCCTTCTCAGAGATGAAGGCAAAACAGGATTTTGAGGCTCAGACATGAAGGTGTGAGCAACCCCAAGCAATGAATGCTACAGGCCTGGGAAGAGTGGCTGGAAAGCTGGCCAGCAGAAAAGGACCTGGAGGTGCCGGTGGACAGCTGGCTTAACATGAGCCCAGGTGGCCAAGAAGGCCAAAAGAGTCTTGGCCTGTATCAGGAACAGCGTGGCCAGCAGGAGTAAGGAAGTGATGGTGCCTCTGTACTTTGAGGTGGTGAGGCCTCACCTTGAGTGCTGTGTTCAGTTCTGGGCCCCTCACTACAAGAGGGACACTTGTCTCTCGTCTGGAGTGTGTCCAGAGGAGAGCTACCAAGCTGGTCAGGGGTCTGGAGAACAAGTTATATGAGGAGAAGCTGAGGAAACTGGGCATGTTTAGTTTGGAGAAGAGGAGGCTGAGGGGAGACCTCATTGCCCTCTAAAACTACCTGAAATGAAGCTGAAGAGAAGTGGGTGTTGGCCTCATCTCCCAAGTGAATAATGACAGGACCAAAGGAAACGGTCTGGAGTTGTGGCACGGGATGTTCAGATTAGATATTATCAATAATTACTTCACTGAAAGAGTGGTGAGGCACTGGAACAGCCTGCCCAGGGAGGTAGTTGAGTCCCCATCCCTGGAGGTATTTAAGAAATGTGTAGATGTTGCACTTCATGACATGCTCTAGTGGCCCAGACTGTGGGGGGTTTTGTGTGTGTATGGTTGGACTCAACGATCTCAGAGGTTCTTTCTAACCATGAAGATTCTGTGAGGGCTAGCCCAAGCTCTTCTGCCTTTGGGAGGGAAACGGCGAGAGGATAGGATGGAGGTGGGGCAGAGAGGTGGGAAGAGAACCTCAGCTGTAACCATGAACCCAGGTTGTTATTAACATCTTATCCTGTCCTGGGCTCAAACAACCCAATTAGCAACATGACCAGTATTCCCTCTGCTAACTTTGCAAGAATTAACATCTCTCATATCTATATCTTTATCTGAGGCCAGGTCCTCAAATGAAAGTTTGCCTTTTATGCCCTCCCTGCTTGCTTACGTCAATAACTCATCTGTCTTCTTGTCTAAAGCTTTTTGACACTCCAGCTACATTATTTTGACTGATTGCCATTATCTAACACTTCATGAAAGAATTCTCAAAGAAATGAGGGGATAAGGATCAAAAGGAGATAGTTGGGACATTTTTCCACACACACAAAAAAATTTGTGGCCGATGCTCTTAAGCATCTTAAGTTTAGATTAGTCTTCTGTACTATTATTTAAATTATTGTCTGAGATAATTTCTAGGGTCCGTGACTTGTCTACATTTTTCTACATTACTCCTACAGCTTTTTAAATGCTTATTTTATATTTGTTTTACACCAATCCTCCAGAGCAATAACTGTTTCTAATGAAATTGCATATTTTTTATTGCCAGCTTAGTCACTTCCTAAATTCAGTTCATAGGATGTAGCTGTCTGGGGACTTAATAATTTTTCAAAATATCAGTCACCACTGATTTAGTGACTGGTTTTGTTCTCTTCCTTGTGTTTCTGATCAGGAAAAACTATATCTTGTTTAAGAAGTTCCCCACTTTCAGCAATTAAATTTGCTAGAGTCACAACACAGTTCCTGTTGTCTTAATTTTCTCCCTTAACTTTGGATGATTCATAGAGCTCGCCAATTCTTTGGTAGGATTCTATCTTCTAATGAACGCAAAGAATTTGTTTCATTCCTCATTCTATCTGCTCTTCAAAACCAATTTCTGTCCTTTTTATATTTTCTTTTATTACTTGCATGATGGTGCATAAAGATGTTCTTAAATGTCAGATTTCCAAATTTGAAGATTTTTTTTCCTGCTTGTCTTCAATGTTCTCTGTCACTTTGCCACTTAACTCTAGAAGTTTATTTCTTGCATTCCTGGTTCATGAGCAGATCAGAAATGAATATATGCAATCTGGAAAACAATAGTCTCTCAAATAATGTTCATACAGTTTTACTTTTAATGAAGGGAGTTGATTGATTTTCTTATGTTATTAAAACCACCTTTTCTAACCGCTTGTGTCATACTGTTACTTTTTGATATCACTTCTGTCCTTTGGATATCAAACCTAATGGTACATACTTACTTTCTGAATTTGTATGTAGGTGTTTCTTAAGGCTATCAAGGTCAAGGTGTTGTTTGCTATTCCACTTGGATTTTGTGGTTCCAGGAAGCAGAAACCTCCAGAGATGGGGAACTCTCTCTGAATTACTGTCCCTCTGTACTATTTGACTTGTCAATTTCATAATTTCTCGGTTTTCCTTGATCCAAAGACTGGTTTAGACAGTTCCAACAATATGTATAGATATTCTTTGTGCACCTACACGATATCCAAGGCTTCATATTTCTATGTATTCAGCACTGCTGTCCTTGCATTCAAAACTGTTGTTTTTCTTCATTCTGTGGAAGTCTTCACCTGTAGCTCTGTCTGGATCTCACCAGCCTTGCATGCAGTTGCTTCTTTCAGCACAGTTGTAACTATTTGTTAGAGCATTATGTTAGTAAGTTTAGCTTGTGCAGTTTCTGTATCAGGGTCTTTCTCTATAGCAAAAGACTTTGGTTACCGTGTTTGTAATTTTAAATTTCTTGGGTTTTTGTATACAGTTATTTGGAGGTTGTATTCTTGATAAAGAACCTTTTCTTATTTAACTCTGCTATTAGACATCCTAGCCCTCCAAGACCATTTGTTTTGTTCTATTTTGGCCCTACTTAAGGTCTGTTGTAATCCAATCCAGTCCTGTACCACTATATTACAGACATAGAAAACGGATGCATCTGTCCACGTTCTCAGTTTCTGTTGGCTCCCCCATAGCTCTTAGTTTATACACTCTGTATCTTGGTTGTTTCAGATGGCAGTTGTTGATTCCGCTTTGGTGAGAGTAAATCCTGCCTCTTCTGTATACTTTCCCTGCCTCAAAGCATTTTTAGTGTCTATTAAATGTTTACCCCCTCACTCTAACTAACACTTGGTTTGGAATTACCCTGATGAATACCCTTCATGCTGGACACCTGCTTTAGCAGGAGTGGACTGTCATATGATGAAGCCAGAGACCCATAAATTGCTTTCTCCCATTTTTTGTCTCAAGTGGAAATGGAAAGTGTTCCCATGCATTGCGGTCAGTAGCATCCCTCAGCCAGTTTACTCTCTGTTTTTTAATTTTTTATGGATTTGTTGTCCTCAGACCTTTGTGCTTGGCTCCCTGCTAGGTACTGAAAGAGCTGTAGAACATACACCAGGAGACACAGATTATGTTCTGTTACGTTTCCTTTATACAGAACTGCCACTGAGAAACGTGGCACTAAGATTAGATACTCAAAATGAATGTACGTAAGCAGCACTAAGGCATCAGTTTAAATGCAATAATGACAGGTTCTTATAAGAGTTCAGCATTAGTCAAGCCTCCTCCTGATGAAGGGGATGAAGTGCATCTCCAAAGAAGAAATGCTGCGGTAAGGAGTGGAAGAGCTTTTGGTGGAGTTTCACACTTTCCATTCTGGGAAACACAGTTTTTCATCAGGGGTGCAAAAACTGGAATGAAACCTATATTGAGGGATGATGTTAGAAGGAGATGAAGCTGGGTGTTAGAAGCACCTCTAAAATTGTCTGTCTTCAATATAAATCTATGAATTTAGCAAGCCAGAATGTCCAGATGGATGGCCCACACTACCAGTCTGATGCCGCAGTTGTATGGAAGAAAAAAAAGAGAGCGAGAGGTGTTTCTTAGGGGCACCTACTTCAAAGAACCTACGAGAGACCTCTGGAAGAGCAGGAGTCAGTCTATCCAATACACTCTTACACGGGACTGTTCGACCCCCTGCGGTGTCTGGCTGCCTGACACCCACAGTGAGGAGCGAGAGAGAGAAAAAAGTCAGCAAAACAACTTAGCCATAAGGTCTCTGTTTGCTCATACCCAAGGCCTCAGTGGTGATGGCGTAGATCCACCAGTGATGACAAGCTGAGTCATTTTGGAAACCACCAGATCGGCTATAAGCTGTCTATCCTCTTCAATGTGCTCCCCAATCAAGGGCATTGAGCTGTCCATCACCTGCCACAAGAGGGAAAAACAACAGTTAGTAAGGAGGTTTCCTGGTGGCAGATGCCTGTTTCAACTCACCTCTCACACTAACCTGCTTTGTGCCTCCACATCCTTGCCAACACCACTAGTCACCACTCCCCCATGCCGAAACATATTTGACTTTCCTAGGTGTGGGATTTTGCTTAGAATTTTTTTTCGAAATGGCATATACTTCCCTCTACTTCCCATCTTCCTTCCCTTCACAACTTGGAAGCCAAGCCAAGACTTTTGGTGGCTGGAGGCTTTCTAAATCAACCGTCCACAAACTTGGTTCTTCACATGTCCTGAGGAGATGCCTTTGATGGATAAGGTTTCTCTGCCATTATTCCACAGTCTTTGGGAGTGACATTGCAGCAGAAAGGGCCACAGGAGAAGGGAAACAACATGTACTGAAGCCTAAAGAGGTGAAAGCAACAGGGGCTGGAGGAAACCAGGAAACACTTGGTATTAATCAACAGAAAGCACTGCACCCTGAGAGGGGAAATAAACGCCACAGATGAATATGGTGTCACCTGAACAACAGCACCCAATGCAATAAACTTACTCTCTGCTTGTCATCCTGATATTGCTGAGCAGTTGAGGAACAACTGCTTCCCAAGCAAGTACTACAACTGTGCTGGGGAAAGCTGGGAAGCAAGACTGGGGGGGAAGGAGAACTGTCAAAGAGTCTTTGAGGTAAGAAATGGTCTGACAGCAATAATGCATGCACAGCAGACTCTCAGCTGTGTAGCAGCCCTAAACATAAATTTCAACAGTTCATCATAAATCAAGTGCTTTGCAAACACTAGTGAAATCCCACAGGAAGAACTGCACTATGATGAAGTTAAGATTCAGCTGGAGTAAATATAATTGTACCAAAATATCAGGGTTGGAAGAGTTTATTTTATTTTGCTTTTATTTTTAAACCAAACATTAAAAACCCTGGAAATGCAGACTTAAAGGTTGCATTGCTCAAGAAAGCCACTGACTCATGCTCAGATAACAATCAGAAGTGCACTCCGCCCTGGCAAGGCTGCGAGAGTCCACTCTTGGAGGGAAATGGAAAGTTTTGCATCCTTTATTTAGGCTTAAAACAAGGGAAATCAGTGAGGTGAGTTCATTGAGTTTGCATTATAGTCTCTTCTTGCAGATTAACTATTAATTTAGATTCATTTCTATGCATGTCTCATATATATTAGAGAAACTATCTAGGAAGATTTAACTGGGC
The DNA here is from genome assembly GCA_013400375.1 of Thinocorus orbignyianus. Classification (NCBI taxonomy): domain Eukaryota; kingdom Metazoa; phylum Chordata; class Aves; order Ciconiiformes; family Thinocoridae; genus Thinocorus; species Thinocorus orbignyianus. The sequence continues at coordinate 552,162 of VXBW01003570.1, forward strand.
TTTGCATGAAAAGTGAGTTGGCGTTTATAGCCATGTCCCAGCTGACCCAGGGGGTGAAAGAAGGAGGTTAGAAAATTAGATGGCAGTGCTCAGCTAAATACACAAAGTGGCTTTTCATTCTACTGTCCACTTTGCTGCTTCTCTGTAAAAAAATGAGGTGTTGAAAGGAGATACTTCCTAGTGATGTCAAGGAAGGTCCAGTTCCCATCTGCGTCTCACTACCCAGGGGCTCCTGGTAACCCTCCAGGAGGTTCCTGCCCAGGTTTCCCTCCCCTTCCACTTTAAAAGCAGTCCCATTTCATCTGGCAATTGCAGTTCGTGCGTGAGAAAAGAGATCCCAGCTCCCTGCAACGCTGTATGTGAGGAACCTGTCTGACCACTAGATGTTGCCATTACTCTGCTAACGGCCTGACCAGCCAAGCCCATCTCCTGACTCCCTAACTAGGATACAGCTCTGGCCAAAAGACCCCAAAACGCTCATTTCCTCATCTTAGGGACTGCTTTGCCCTATTTCTGTGGCAGCAGCGGCTGGAAAGGAAGGGGAAGATGCTGTTCGATAAAACAAAGGCACCAGGGGAAATGAACCCTGGAGCTGGTCCCACCTGAACCAGTGAAGGTGTACAAGGGAGGAGGGTATCTGCCGTCCTCCTGTGTAGTGTCTGGCAGGGGAGCATGAGCTGCAGGAGCCTGCAAATATGGGAATGAACAATCACATGCCTAAGGGAAGGCCTTTGAAAATGGCAGCAATTGTGGTGGGCAAAGCGATACAATTGGTTGCCACTGAACTGAAAAGGAGCTGGAGAGGGACACTGTCAGGGAGTAGGATGAGCGGTAATGGTTTTAAATTGAAAGAGGGGAGATTTGGATTGGATACTAGAAAGAAATTCTTTACTGTGAGAGAGGTGAGATACCGGAACAAGTTGCCCAAAGAAGTCGTGGAAGCCCCATCCCTGGGAGTGTTCAAGGCCAGGCTGGATGGGGCTTTGAGCAGCCTGCTCTAGTGGGAGGTGTCCCTGCCCATGGCAGGAGGGTTGGAACTTGATGATCTTTAAGGTCCCTTCCAACTCTAACCATTCTATGATTCCATGAGATATCACCTTGTCTGTCCTCTAGGACAGGGTAATTGCTCTGGATCTGGGCAGATACGGAAGTTCAATAGATCAAACTAAATAAATCAAATGGCTGGAAGGAATACATGAATCACAGACAAATTGTGCTCATCTCTTCCTGGGGAGATCACAGAGCAGCTGGGCAAGAGAAGACATCTGCACATATGGATCTGGCCTTTGTAGCTGCCCAAGGTCAGTGGCTGCTCCTGCCACAGCTGCTGTTGCCTGATAAGGTGTATGAGGGGGGAGCGGAAAGCAACCAAGCAGGGAAGAGACTCAGGAAAACCCCATCCCGCTCCTTTAGCTGTGTATATCTGACGCTGATGCCTGAAGGCTGGACTTGTTATTCCATGCTCTGATGTGCAAGAGCGGGGTGTTAGGTGATTTTTAGGGAAGGAAGGAAGGAAGGAAACAGATGATTAGGCATATCAAAAGAAATGATATGGCAGCGCTGAAGGGATGGGCAGGGTTTCTTGCAGGGCAGTGAGGAGCTTAGCTGTGTAGCAGGTAGGGCTTAGTTGATCCAGGAGAAAGAATATATCACATGGATCATTTTAGTTGCCCTCTACTCTTGTGTTCGTCAGCATGGAAAGGTTAGATTATCAGAAAAAAAGGAACAGGGAAGACCGTTAAACCACACATGCTGCTGAGATCTTTTGAGAATCTGGCTGCTAACATGGCACCAGACTTACGCTATTTTGAGGATCTGGCCCTCCGATCAAGTGCTGGCTATTCATGCTGAATATTCCCTTAGAGGGACAAAGTTCTTTGCAGCAGAGGAAAAAGAAGTGCCAACTTTTACCGTTAAATTCACAGCTGTTTTAATAGGATGAAACTGAAGAATCTACTGATTTCTTCAAAGTTTTCATTATGAGCCATGCTCATACATATGGCGCTTAAGTGTGCTAGTGCTTTGGAGGCCAGAAACGTACTAGATTCTGCTGTTTGCCATGGGAAAAGAAAAGAAGAAGTTCAAGTAACAGCAAATACCACGGGTGCAAGATTACTCTTGTGCTGTGTTGATAACTCATCTGTCTTAATCCGATTCTGTTTTCAACAAACCACTGTGATAAATCTCAGTTCATAGAACTGCCCATCACTGCCTCTGCGAATTTTTCCTAGAGAACTGCTTTGCCTGTGAAAATTAATTACTGCCTGCATTGTGCAAATTCCTTATTTGCTCAGCCCATTTAGACATGCTTTCTTGTAAAATGTCACAGCACACTGTTCCTTCTCACCAAGAAAAATACAACTGTCGCACTGTCAAATAACTTTTTTCTCCCAGTATCAAAAGGAAAAAGCAAAATAAAGGATCAGTTTCAGGCCAAGAAAAGTACCCCAGGAAGTAGGCTGGAGGCAATTAATTACTTGTCAGCATCTCCCTCAGATCTGCATAAAGTAGAAAAGGTGCCTGTTTGGCTTTGTTCTGCTCTTTGTGTTGCACTACTCTACTCCTTTCCCTAAAATGTCCATTAGCCTGGCATCTGAATGCCTGCTAAATGTTGGTACATCAGGCCCGCTCAATCAGCTTCTCTGCTGGGATAATTCAGCACGACCCATCTGAAGCTGATGTGTTTCTTCTGATTCATTTCATATTAGATCCATTGCTTTCTACCTTGGATTCAGAGAGAGGAATATTAGCACATTTCTCTCTCTGTGTGCAAGCTGATGATGGCTGATACCGTACGGATGTTCTTTTCATCCAGTCAATCACACACAGGGGCAGATGTGAAAAGCCAGAGGTATTCCCAGGCAGAGGCATGTAATCCTTAAGCACAGAATTAGCCATGTGGGCATGTACATAGGCTCATTTGCAAGAATAGATGCTGGGATGTGAAATCCACATCTCACATCTGACCATGTACGGCCGCGGTCCAAATGTCCTTACAGTCATCCCTAGCAAGACTGCTTCCTTGGTCTTCCTTTCTCAGCCACACGTGCACTGAGACATAAAAGCGCACTGCAGGGAGGCCAGTCTGCTGTGGGGGATGCTCCTCTAGGTGCTGATGTATCTCGTCCAGGAGCAGGCCCATTAGCGGTGGCCCCACCACTTCAGGAAAGACGGAGGCTCGTCACTGTTTTGTTGCTGGCAGCTGCACTCAGACCACATGGCCTTTGACAGGTCACCGCTCCCTGGAGAGCAGATACATAATGCAGGAATGCACAGTCGCTGGAGGGCTCATGTGGTTCTCATCAGCATCCCAACCCTCAGCGGGTGGGACTGCTCTCCCACACATAGCTTTCCAATGTGTCAGCACCCCTGCATGAAGCCATGGGCTGGCTCTGCTCATCTTCCTCGGCTGGCCTGTGTTGGTGGAGTTTACGGCAGGTCAGATGCTGTGCCTTCTGGAGTCACATAGTGACAGGGGCACTTGCTTACTTGCCAGATTTTCTCTCCCCTAGAGCGTCTCGAAAGTTTCCACTTTGATTTTCTGGCCAGCTTTTCCTTCTCTGCCCTGTTAGGGTGACCTGAGTGTGCTATCCACCCCACTCCCACGTCTGCCTCCTGGCCTGGCAAGGAGCAGGTTGAACTTTAGCTCTCAGAGCCAGTCTGTCCAGCCAACAGGGCTCTGGAAACAAACATTTGTACTCCACACTGCCCATAGTAACTCCGTGGTGCTTTGTCTTGCTGGTCTTGCTTGGCTAAAGATTTTAGTAAATACACCTGTTTTTAAAATTAAATTGTTCCTGCAACTTACAGACATTTTTTGCTACATTCTCACCTTTTATTTTACTTGTTAAATTAAATACAGCTAGTGGGTTTGTTATTGGGGTTCCCTTTAAAATGATTGCAGAAAGACAGGCTCATTCAGAGAGAAAGGGAGGTTTTTTTAATGGGATGGAACACCTGGTGGACCTTTGCATCAGTAATGGGGGGAAGTTAACATGACTAATATTCTAGCATCATTTGGCACCTGCATTCAGGTTGGGCTGAAAATGGGTGTGTTTCTTCATGATGTTGTTGATCCCTACTAGCAGCTATGAGACACACGCTGGCTTTGCAAGTGCTCAGCCTATGAAAGATGGTACCAGGGCACTGGTATGCTGAAATGAACCAAAGTTTCCATGTGGCCAGCAGCACTCGCAGGGTGTTATATGCTTGACAAGAAGGCAGCTTCACATCTGTGCTATACTGGTGAGGTCCTGCACTATGGGGATTTATCAGCTGAAAAGCTTAGGTGGCCACGCAGCCTGTGGCTCTCCATTTCCTTTCACAGTCCACAATGAGAAATAAAAGCAATCTGACACCTTGCTGCATATCTACCAGTTTAACTGGGACTCTAAATCAGTTTCTTGCATATCACTGGGCCACAGCTTGGGAGAAACAGGTGGACACTGACGACCAGTGACTGCTGGACTGGGCACAGGCTAAGAGGGTTGGGATTGTTCAGCCTGGAGAAGCGCAGGCTCCAGGGAGACCTTATAGCAGCCTTCCAGTACCTGAAAGGGGCCTACAGGAGAGCTGGAGAGGGACTCTTTGTAAGGGAATGAAGCAAGACGACGAGGAGAAATTTAGATTAGATACTAGGATGAAATTCTTTACTGTGAGGGTGGTGAGACACTGGAACAGGTTGCCCAGAGAAGTTGTGGAAGCTCCATTCCTGGAAGTGTTCAGGGCCAGGCTGGATGGGGCTTTGAGCCACCTGCTCTAGTGGGAGGTGTCCCTGCCCATGGCAGGGGGGTTGGAACTTGATGATCTTGAAGGTCCCTTCCAACTCTGACCATTCTATGATTCTATAATTGGTACATGTGAGCTCCAAGGGAGCATGTTTGCAGGTACACTTCCCAAAGGATACTTGCATTCAGGTTTCCCGTGCTCTTACCTCAATGATGTAGTCTTTTCCGTCTTTGCTGTGGACAGCTTTGACAGCACAGATGTCAAGACCTCCAAACATTTCTGCGCAGGCGTCTGCCCAGAGTCTGTACCTGCAGAAACCAGAGAAGCATGGCCTAGGATTAGCTGTCATTGGGTAGTCCACCAAATACAGCCACCCATCGTGTTACCCATAAGAGCACAAAGACATTCAGGAGCCCTTTTGAAGCAACATGAAGGCATAGTTCATATGCTTTGCTGGGTTATTGCCTCCCTCTCTTGCATATGAGATGGAGCAAAAAAGAAGAAACTTCCCTAAAGCTTTCCTTCTTTTCAGATTGTTTCAATCCTGCCCTCAAAGCCACCTTAAAATGTTTTTTCCCTCCTTGGTGTTTACATCAGATCTCCAGTTGGTTGTCATTTAGCCAAGCTATAAATATTTAGCTCATTTAATCTCCCAGTAGTGTTGGCCCCTTAGCGTTTGTATTGGCCTTGCCTGAAAGTCCTCCATTATGCAGGCAGCTTTCTCCTGATAAGAAATCCTACACACTGGGGCTGGAATGGGATAGGAGCGAGCGCAGAATTTAGCACAAAGTAGCCATCCCCTCCCTGATCTGTAACCCAGCAGCTCCTGCTTTTAACAATTTATCCTTTCAATCTCAGCATTTTACAGTCTCCTGCCTCCCTTCTGCCCCTTGGGTGTTGCTCCTAGCCAGGTGGTCCCATCACAAAGACCAGGCAACACTTTGTCAGAGGCAGAGCTGCAGGCTGTAGCCCTTTTCTTCAGTCCCAGAATGGGAACGTGAGCTGGTATGAACAAGGGCCAGGCCTAGCGGGTGCCCCCTTGGCTACCCTGGTGCCAGAGCAGAAGACAGAATGACAAGAGGCATATTATGGGGGGACCACATCCCCCCGCTGTGGAAATGAGGAGGGAATGAGGCAGCCTGGTTTTATTTCCTGTGCAGCTGTGCTGCAGTCCCAACCATTTCAATAAAAATAATAATCTCAGAACAGCAGATCTGTAAGCAGGACTATGACAAGATGCGGGGAGGGGAGGGAAGGCCACAGTCTCATGAAAACACTGACATTTTGCAGACCCTACAGGGACTGGGAAAAGAGCTGTTCTGGCCAAAGAACAAGTTTATGTCCTTGAAGCCAGCCAGAGTCCCCATAGCTTCGCAATATAATGATCAACTTGTGCGAACACAATGTCTGTGGGAAGAAGCAGGAATATGGCTTATGTGACTACTGGTACCCTCTTATCCCTAATGAGGAGACGAAGCATGTTCACCCCATCCCCCCTAAGGAAGACCACACCTGAGGAGGAGTGAGTAGCATAAGGAGGAAGAGAACTATAGACCCTGAGAGCCATGCAGAAGGCACTGCCAGCACCCACCCTGTGCTGCTGTGGTTCCACACTCAGGAGCACTATCATGAGAACTACTTCTCTTCCTGAGGGACATCTCTAGGTGTCTGGGTTCAGCAGCCAGGCTCAGGGATTCATTGCCCAGACCTGAGCCTCTGCTGGCTACGTCTTCAATATTGCTGGCCCTAGGTGAACACTGGGAGGCATCAGGGCTTCTGGAGTGGGGTGTGTATCTGTCAGGGGTAGCATCTGTAGAGGATTTACTGCTGTTTTGCTAACTGTTACCTGATCGTGTCAATGCTTTGGGTTAACATTCAGTACAGTAGGTACTTCAGGTTGCTTCTACTCAGCAAAGCATTTTAGCACACTTTTGCCCTGTTGTGTGAACTGATGACTCAGATTTCTATGGGATTTGTTGCGTTTATGGCTGGATAAGGCTAGGATGGTGAGTTGTGGTACTACATCTATAAAATGACTGAAATGTAGCACGGCAGGCCGGCAGGAATCTGTGTTTTAGTTCTACAACACTGCAAAGAGAGTGTGTCTACCCTTCGTTTCTCTAGCTTCAGCTGCAGCATAAGCCACCAGGATACATAATAATGACTAGTTCCCATCGTCCTGTTAGGGTCTTGCAGAGTCTCCTTCAGCTTCTGATTTGGGGCTTGGCTTGACTTCCCTGTTTCACAGAACTAAAGGTGCAGAAGTGACCTTAGATGATCACCTGCACAACTCTTGTAACCCAAAGAGGACACTTTTCTTTAATCTACTCTGAAAGAGTACAGGGATTCCTCATCTCTTTCAGGCAATCCATTTCTGTGCTGTTCTATCCTTACTGTTAGAACATATGGGAAATGCTCAAACAAACCTTTTCTGTTATAATTTGAGCCCATTACTTCTTACCATATTTTACTGGTAATATAAAGAGCGAGTAATGCCCTATTAGCAGCCTCTTGAAGAGGCTTGCACCCTTTAAGTTTTTTCACCTTTAGGATGAAGTGGTGTTCAGCTTGTGGACAACTTCTTCCAGGTCTGTGACAGCTAATGAAGGAAAGCGAACCTCTGCACTCATTAGGCACAAGTCCACACCTCTACTGGAAAAATATCAGTAGTTTGCTAGCTGAAAAAGGTGGAAAACTAAATAAGCAATTGTTGCATGCTTTTCTTATAGGTTGATTATGTTTTCTCTGAGTGTTCCCCCTTATTGCCCTTTGGGCTTTTTCCACCTCCTTGCTATCTCTCTTCAGATGTGGTGCCCAAACCTGGACAGAATCAGAAGTAATCATGATCCTGACAAATTGGAGGTAAAATCAGAAAAAAATCTTAGATTCACTAGAGATGAATACATAATCTATGGATTCTATAAATCTATGGATAATCTACTTAAATAGAATGGAGAACAGGTGACTTAATAGAACAGGGTTTGGGAGTTACAGCAAAGTGTAAGTTACCACGAGTCAACAATGTCATGCAGCTGCAACGTTAGCAGATATCTCAGTGATTTGAATATGTGGAAGTACTATATGCAAATTTTAATTTATAAGATGCACGAGGCAATTCCTTCATCTCCGTTCAGCAGTGAGAAGACCTTAGCTAAAACTGTGTCCACTACAGGGAGACTAATGCAAATAAGTGCTTTCAACACTCCAGCTGACAGATTTTCTCCTCTGTTGAGCAGAAAAAAAGCACTTTTCTGTGTCTGCCTCTCATTAGTAATGTACTTAGAATAACTTTTTGTTACTTCTCGTTTTGTGCTGCGACCTTTCTGATTTTATCCCTACATGTTTGTGCTCATGCTTGACCTTAGTACGCTGATCTTGTTTCCTGTGGCTATGTTCACTAAAGATCTAATGGTTTAGCAATGTTGGTCTCTAGCTGTACTTCCAGTCTGTTCTCCAAAATAGGACAGTTTGCCTTTGTGCTCTTAGTATTTTTTTAAGGAAACATTTAGTCTTTTAAACTTCTTTATCCACCCTCCCAGGAGACCTCACTTACCAGTTCTCTCAATTAACCAAAGTCTGAAATACAATTCCTCCCTTCTAACCCAAGAATAGCTAATACTGTCTTGAAACCCTCTTCCTTACCTCTCTGTCATTGCAATCTGTTCTAGCATTGCAGAACCTGTGTTTGCCTTCCAGTTTCCAGAGATGGACGTCCTCCTAGGAAAACAAACCAAAAACGTAACCTGAAAAGGAAAATACACTCCTGCCCCATCCTCCCTCATACTGTAGTCCTCATTCTTGACTCAGTGCTTGTATAGGAGGGGAGGAGGTGAGGTTCTTCCTGACAGAAGCCTTTCCAAATCCTGCCTCAACAACACTCCATACAGGATATGTGTTTCAGACTAATGAAAACCTGAATGAGGAGTTAGACAGGGAAACCTCCAAGGAATCTTGAGCACACATCAAGCTCTGTGAGTACTTTCTTTCTTTATACATCAGGCCCAGGAGAGCTGAAATGTCTGTAGAAGATCCAGGATAATCACCCTCGTGTTCTGCAATGTGTAGCATCCTCCATCCATGGAAGAGCGACTCTCCAGGAAAACATCTTCACAGATATCAGCTCTGACATTCTGGGTCTTCCTAACTTTGATTTCATTTGTACTGGTGTCACAGAGTATATGATTATACTCTTTTTTCACCTGCCCGTGGCTCACTGTGTCTGGACCTGGAGAATTTATAAATGCAAAATTGTTGGATTCTCGTTAGCTGAAACTGATGGTTAATTTCCCCCCAAACGAACTGTTGCCGGAAAAACCTGGGTTTTGCCATCATCCACTAAGGGATGAAAATTTTTCTTTTCTTGACCTGAGGCACAAGGCAGATCTTGGACAGCCTGCTGTGACAAAACCATCCATCTGCCTGCAACAGTGCTCAACTCTGTACAGTATACATAGTGTACTAGCTAGGACAAGTCAACAAGCTGATAGGATACATCCAGGGAGTATCTCCATGATGAAGAAGATTTAGGTAGAGATTTATGAGGAGAGTACGAGGTGTGATCCAACACTTCAGCATGAGGTTGGGGGAACCCTCGCTGTCAGTTCTCTCACTTTTTCAACATGATGTGGAAAAGAGACTCTAAACTTGCAAAACTACGTGAAGCAGTGATGTGCTGATGTCCTGCTAGACTAGAAACCTGCATCATTACAGTTGACTTCCTAAGGTTCCCCTGTACTATGGTGAGGGACAGCCTAAAGTATTTTTTCCATTTCTCATAATAAGTGTGGTACGTATACATCCTGTGAAATTTAAACGGTCTTTGTAACCATATTTAAAGGGCAGGGGGGAAGGGACGGGGGAAGGACAGGGAAGGATGCGAGGAAGAGCATGACTACTGTGTTGAATAATTGTGCTTCCATATAGTTGACTCTTGTCCCTTGTTCCCTTCACCCAATATCCATCTTCTTGCCCCTACTTTCTGAGCAAAAGAATGGATTCCTCCTCAAGCTTTGACTGTTATAAGACGTTTGATGGCCTGTAAGGTCAGTGCTCAACCCTCAGACTCTCTTTTTCTTTCAACATGGGATTATTAGCATTATGTCTTTTAGTTCTGCAATAGGAAGAACCATTTTTATTAACATTTAGATTCAGAAAATTGCCCTGCAGTGGCAGATGGCATCCAGAACCCCATCAGTACTGATGAGAACTCCTGGAGTCTCATTAGTCACAAGATGATTAGATATCACTTCAGAAAATGTACCTGACATACCAAATGTAAGCAACTGTGTCATCCCTAAGAAAACTAAACCACAGTTATACAGTTTTTCACCCAAATTTGATGTGGGAAAGCTCTAAACATCTCTAGCCACTGGGCTGATCAATTTGACTTGTTTATGCTCACCCATCTCCAGCCTAACTTTCCTGTTAGGGAACTTGCCTGATTTTAAATTGAAAAGCTTCATTTGAAGCGCTCTGGACCAGTCACCAAGTTCCTACACCACAGCCTCTGTCAAGATCACTCCCTTCCAAATATGTCTGAGCAGTTCAAGTGTCAAGTGTGCCATGAAATTCTTTTTCTTTCTCTTTTAGTATTCAACCTGAAGTGGAAGAATATAAAAGTATTTCCCTAAGGATGCCTTGCCTCAAACCCCCTTTCTCTCAGGGACTTGAAACTTCCAATCAGCCTAAACATCAGGGAGTCACTGTACAGTCAGTATCTTAAAGGAAAGGACCCCAGGCTTTTAGGGATCAGTTGATCAAGCAGATCTGTGACTGAGACACTTTCAGCGTTGCTTAGGATAAGTGGATCAACTAGCAGATCATGGGCTGTTGGTGTCCTATACTTATCATCTCCAAGCTGGGCCATTTCAGTCTGAAAGTAGCTCTGGTTTAGGCACAGTTGATTTGTATACCCTATAGGGCACACTGAACTGCATTTGAGGTGACAAGATCAGAAGTCACATTCATGAAACTAGAAAGAAAAGGATATTACCCTCTTACTAAGAGCTGGTGGCAAGGAATATCCCACCCCTGAAAGCCGGCAGCTGCTGGCTTCATTCAAAGTGAACAACATTTCACAAATTTTAATTGGAAACAATCCCTCTCTTTGCTCTCAGTTGTGATGAGGGTGGAAGCGGAATTTCTGCCCCGATTTCCCCTGCCACGTGACCAGTGTTCAGGTTTTCTCTTCACCACTATTACAATGACAGTCAAATAGATTTGGTGGAATTTTAGGCATGTATCACATGCTGCTTATCTGGTGTTTTGAGGCTGGCCCAAGGCATGGGCTAAGTAGGTGTTTGTTAGTAGTGTAAATCTGGAGTCACTGTACTGAAGTCAATGCGAAACTGAACTCAAGCCTTGGGTCATGGGCTGGAAGGAAGTGAATTGAACATCTGGGGCGGGGAGGAATGCATGAGTCACCCTGTAGCATCCTCCCTCTGGCAGATGCTTGGTGCAAAGTAAACATATTATGGAGAATTTCAGTACACAGTCTTTTCTCAGAAGCAAGGGGGCTTTTAAAGTCTATATGTGTGGGTGACGGTATAAAAATACTGGGTAGATTCCACGGCTCACAGATCAAAGCAATTCACTTAGTATGACGCTACTGCAGATACTGTAATTGCCTTTAAGGATGAGATTTGCTAGCATGACTAATGATTTTGAGTCCTCTATTTGAGACACCACTGAGAGTTCTAATATTTTTGGTACTTTTACCTCTGTCCTTGTACATAGTAGGGACTTATTTATACCATAGAAATAACCTTCTATTCTGTCTGATGCTGGGACAGAAAGAACAGCCCCCACTGGGACTGAGTATACTGTTCTCCCAATCTCATGTCCATAAATGGCTCTCAATATAAGTCAACCTTCTGGGTTAGCAAGGCACTGAGTGAACTTTGCTGTTGGTTTTCTTTGCTAATTAGCTTCATTTCTCACTAAGGTGTTTCCCGTTTGTGGCTGTTTTCATGTGAAAACACTTTTCATTTAGCAAACAATTGTTTGCGCGGCTATATTCCCAAATGGGATTAGCTCTTCGTGTGACTGCTTTCTTTCCTCAATCATCTGGTATTATTTCTGATCCCAGTCTGGATGAGTGCATGGTGAGTGTGAATAATAAACAGGGAGAGGATATGGTCAGGCTAACTGGGCCTTTGTTTCACTTAGAGGCAGGCTGGGAGCAGGCTCTGGAGCCAAGGCTGGGTAGGTTGGCAGGAACAGGGAATTTTAATTGATATTTTAAACCTTCCTTCCTTTGGCCAATTTGAGCCAGATTCCCTGAGATACTAATGTAATATTAGGCAACTGTGCTATTGTTGGCCTGATCAGATTCAAAACAAATTTTCTTTCATTGAGTTCATATGAAGTAGGCCAGTGTCCCACAAGTCCTTCCCAAGAAGAACGTGACTCAGTCATCATCTATTTTAGTTAAATACCTCTGTGCTAGGAACCCAACCAGGAATTTTAGGCAGCTATAGCTGAAAAGTATGTGATCGTGTACATTTGATTATCTTATTTAACTATATTTCGTCAGAACTGTGGCCTGGGGGGTTGTAAACATGGACCCAAAGCTCATGGTACTGTGAGTAGCATATGAAATTCATTTATCTGGTGACCTGAAGAATGTACTGCTGGAACTGTCTACTTATCCAGAATTTTGTGGCTTGACAAGGTGCTTCTGGAGAAGCTGTGCTGTTTAGCTTTCTCATCTACTGCTTTTCAGTAAGAAGAAACAGGTGTCTTACTGACTCATGTGGTTACGTCTTTAATTGAGCTTGACGACTGCTGAAGTTTGGCTGAGTGCTTCTTAATATTTTCAAACATACCAGTGTTGACTGTTGCCTTCATGCCACCTCCCTCACTACCCCACAGGGCAGGGAGGAGGGTTGGGGCACCCACTGAAACGTCTCTCTCTCTCCTTTCCCTCCTTTGTACGCTTCAAGGAGCACACATGCCAAAAACCCATGGAAACCCTGCATGCTGGCCAGGCTGAGGCTGTTTGTACCCGATACTGTGTGCTCCTCGTGTGATTGCTGCACCGTGATCTCCAGCTGGGGAGAGGATGGGGTGTTGCTATGGGTTGGGCACCATGACACTCCATGAGTTGCAGCTGGCTCAATCTTTTCATCGTTTCCCCCAGGTGGGAAGGGACTGGGTTCAGTTCCCACTGGAAGGAACTGGGAGCTGGAGGATTTTACTGGGAAAGATGAGCCCTTCAACAGGAGGGAGAGGTGATAGGTGAGGGCAGAGCACAGTTGTTAGTGGGAACTAACTGAACCTCAGAAACAGGTAGAGAGACATTTACCTTCCAGACATAATGAGCTGACACTGAGTAATGGAGAAGATGATTGGTGGATGAGGGATCTGGGTTCAGAGGTGGGAGGAGAACAACAGGGCTATTCTTCAAGGAAATTAAGTCAGCTTCCTACTCCTGCCCAGAGCAGACACCAACTGAATCATATCCACAGCTTCCCCCCGTCTCACTCCAGCATAGCCACACACTCACATGTAAGCCTTGTAGTTGCTGCCGATTTTCTGGATTCGGATGTCGTACTTGGAGTCAATGAATGGCTCGGTGGTGGCATAGGTTTTTGCCATGGCTACTATGCTGGCCATGTCCCGGAAGTCATGCTGGTTCTCGACTTTGACCTTGATTGCCAAAATGCAGTGAAAAAGTGACAAGAGCAAAAAGATCAGGAACACTCTGTGAGCAAAAGTCATCTCCGCGCTTGAATAGCACAATGTCAGTTAAAACCCACACAGGTGGAGCTGAGGACAGAACAGGGATTGTGTGATTTAAAGCGTGGAGTTTCCCAGACCAACCTAACGCAGCAAATCAACCCTTTTCTCCTACCTCATGCACAAGCCCTGGTAAACCTGGCACTGGAGAGGCAGCTAGACCTTTGCCCAGATGGCTCTTACTAATGCTCATTGCTGTTATGATGCTTCAGAAAAACATTTGATCTCTTAAGGGGCATTACTTCATTCAAACATTGGAACTGCTATTTCCCATGTTGGGATGGATGAAAACAGAGTATTTTGGGTGGTCAGGAAACAGACACCAATGCCAGGAAATCAACAAGAGAGCTGGTTTTCTGCCACCTTTAGGCTTCAGTTCCCTGGCATTTCACATTACTCCCCTCCAGACTTTGAGGAGCTACGCAGATCTCCTGGATGGAAGCAAGCTGTGAAGCAAAAGCATGTCTCTGGGGGAGTCTGTGATTTTGAGGACATTTGTGTGAATGCAACACCAAGGGCACATGTGTGAGACAGCTGGTTGGGTGTTAGACTTGAGTCACACTTGGAAATGAGAGGGCAGTGGCCTATGAGCTGGAGTTTTTATGGGAACTTGGCTTTTCACAGATTTGTATTCAGTTATGAGACATGCTCTGTATCTCATAAAAAAAAAAAATGAAAAAAATATAATTGGAGAAAGAACAACCAAATCAGTAGAAGCTCTAATGATATGATCAAATGTCCACAAAAGCTCATCGATTTGGGAGAGGACAACTGAACAAGCAGATAATGAGGACATAGTGGACAACGTCACCTCATTCATACTATCAACCTTGGGCCTTTAGTCTATTCACAAAAACCTGTTTGGTGTACCAGAGAAATTCCTGCAAGTCTTCTTCCTTAGAGCTGGATGGATGCCTGAAGGGTGGGTTAACTGGTGGAAAAAAGACCCACATTGTGTGAAAAGCATGAGCAAGTGAATGACTTTCTTTACATATTACCTACACTTTGTAGTTTGGTAACACTTCAAGACCATCTGGGAATTGCAACCCTGCTTTGCTAAGTGTCTACTCGCTCGTGACAACTGGTTGGTCTCTGCCCTAGAAGAGTTTCCCAGTTGCGTCAGTGCATGTGTTAAAGAAGGGTGATGCCAGACTATGTGGAGCCGGTCGAAGGAAACGCGTGCAATGGTATTTGAGGTTTCTTTGCAAAGAACAAACAAGGGGTTTTACATATCTGCCTTCAACCATGAGAGGGCAGGAGCCGTCTTCACTAGAGAACAGAAGACGAGCTTGTTGCTAACCTGTTTTACTTTGTTTAGATGGTTTTGTGTAACTGTCAGCCATAAAATAAGCCAAAGATGCAGCCACATCCTGATCCAGAAAAGCTCTTGAGAACTGGACAGATGGTGGGGAAGGTGAAAAGTGCAACTAGTTTGACCTGTGACCATTTTTAGATGCCTGAATAAGAGGAAAAAAGGCCTGGTCTTTGCTTCTCCTTTTGCTGTATGCCAAATACCCCCTTCCTGTGGGGAAGGCTGTGCTCTTGCTGTTCAAGGACCACTGAGAAATGGAGCAGAGGAAGATGACAAGGGTCTGTGGGTTGGGAGCATAGAAAAGATAAAAAGGAAATAACAAACACAAAGGGGAAATGTAAAGGCAACCACCGCACTTCATCCAGGAGGAGCAACCTTGCTCTGAGCTGTGGTGTTCCCCTCTATGTCTGAGCAGATCTTCATGCTCCTGGCGTGGCAGGGAAGCTGGAGGTGGTAGGAAAGCCCCAGAGGCAGCAGGGGAGCGGGAGAGAGGAGCACCTTACATGGTGGGATTGCCCTGGCTGGGCATCACATTTTCACAGAATACCAGGAGGAACAATGCAGGCTATGTTGGTGCTAGGTGGTGTTGTTGCTTTTGTTGCACAGATAAGAGCTGTGTTGGGCTGAATGACATCAAGCAAGGGAGTCCCACCCAAATGAGATGATCGCAGGAGGGACTGCATGGCCAGGCAACGCATGGTGTTACGACATATTCTCTCAGACCTGTTTGGCAAAAGCCATTATATAATGACCTACTTGGAACAAGAACATTTGTGGGATCTGAAACAAAGTGCTGTGCTTATGTGACAGATGTCTTTGGGCCCTGGCTGAAATGCTTGCATTCCTAGCCCAGGGACATTTGTCCCAGAGGCAGAGGAAGGGATGCTGCTTCCCTCTCCAGACTGGAATTAGACTGTGTTGTTATTGCTAGGAAGGAGGTGTATGCTTATCTCGTTACTCAAAACTTCAGTATGCTATGGAGAAGAAGGGTCCATTTCTTCCCCCTTTACATCACCCCCCTCCCTGTGAGGAGAGAGGGGAAGCAGGAGGTGTTTTCTCCAATCAGTCTGAGGTAAATAGTTAAAGGGTAGGGGGACTCACCAAGGACATGAAATAAACCATGAAAACCAAAGATGATGACTCCCATAGTGCTACACCACTGCACGGTCCTCTCGGAGCAGCTCTGCCATCTTCCCTGACTTGTATCAGACCACTTCCCATGGACTTTTCAGAGAAAGCACCTCACAGACGTTCCCTTTCAGGAGATCACAGCTCTTTATCCCACCAGGCATCAAAATAATCAACACACCAATGCTGAAATCTGAGCCACCATTTGTTAATTGTTAGAGCAGGCCAAATTTGACAAAATAAGGGCCATGTCCTGGGTTAACGCTAGTTTAGTCCAGCGTATGGTTATGACTTCATAAACAGGAAGCACTCGAGTTACAGTCAAATTAAATTTATTTTCCTGCCTTATCTATCAAGCCCACCATTTTATTAGCTTTCTACTTTTAAATTTTGTATAATTCATTTCTTCCTGCCTTGTAACCCTTTTACATGTCAATAAAATATCCATTCTCCTAACAGGAGAAAAAACCCTAGAGATAACCCAAGCCAGGGTGGATGTAGCGTGACGCCAGAGGGCATTATTTGAGAAGGGACTATTAAAAAGAATTCTAGAGCAAACAGTTACCAATTTACCTAATAAGGGATACATCTGTCTTCTAAAATGGCAGCTTGGCCAATGCATCAAACTGAGAAAAGAAGTTGGAAAGAGATCAACAGGAAGCCATTTCTTCTCTCTCTCTCTCTCCCTCTCTCTCTCTTTTGCACCCTTCTTAGGATAAATGCAATATCCCATTAGCTGCATAAAGGAGTGCAAACAGCAAGTGCAAACACAGCCCTTGCCCTGGTGGCCTGTTTGCTTAGCTGTGCTGGCTGTTTGAGCAGCAATAGACTCATTCTGGAGCCATCAGCTGCTGTTTGCTGTAGCATTTTAGTGACCTGTTGAGAAGAGTTTTGGCCAGTGTGTTGATAAATGCCTTTTCTGAGGAAGAAAGTTCCCTGGGAGAGTCCCTGCTCCACTTCTGGCTCTCTTCCGTACCTCGGGCACCGGCCGTGCCCTAAGACATTCACTGTCACTGCAGTGGAGAGGGGAGTTTGGCTGGACTCCTGGGGACATGGTCACACAGATGTGACTATCCCTTTGCCCAGTGGTGGCATCTCAGAGGATGAAACTTTGTGACCTGCAGCTGGTGCTCATTTCCATCCTCAGCCTGCCCAAAAGATCTTGTTGCCCTTGGCTGGAGGGTGGTCCGAGGGACAGATTGTGAACAAATGTTTCTGTTCATCCCTGCTCTGGATGTGCTTTTGAGTTCATAGTTCCCGAAACTACTGCCTCATGTATATCCCAGATGCTCCTGGACACCAGGCTCCCAGGGCTACTGCACTCCTTTCTCATCTTTAGCCTAAGCACTGCAAGGTATTGCCTCACAGTCCCATTTTGCTTTCCTTAATTACGTGGCCACATGAAAAAATAGTCAGTGGTATAATTATAGTAGTCTGCTAGGGCTGCCCTAGCCTTGCCTCTCTGAGTGCCATCCAGAGCTAAATCTGCCTCACAGGTTGAACCCACACCACGTTAGAGATGATCCACATAAGTGGTTTGTGTCCAGACTGGGGTTAGAGGCAGGTTGAGCTGGAAGGTAAGCGTCCAAGACTGAGACAGGGCCAGGCTTGGCAATGTGGTGTTTAGCCAAGTCTTGGTAGGCTTGTGAAAATGTCTGAGTCCTTTCTGCCAGAGGAACTGGCATTGCCTCACAGAGCTTGGGACTTTTCATCCATCTTGACCTGCATTTAGCCTTTCTGTAGTGACTTTGCCATGTTGAGGCAGCAGATCTCCAGGAATGGCTCTCTATAGAGCGTTTCCCGAGTCTCTCCTTCCCTCTACCCCAAATTATACTCCCTGTCTTGGAAAATGACTGATCCAACTGACACACATTCAGTCAGGCTTAACTTTTACTCACCTCAAAATAATAAAGACAAAACAAAGTCTGTATTTCCTTATTACCCTCACACTGAAATTCTCCAGATGTTACACTATCTTTAATGCAATAAACCTTATAATCACTACTAACGTCCTAATGAAGAGCTTCTCTCAACAGCAGGTTTTGGCACCTTTAGTCTTTGGTAGCCCGTATCATGCACTGTTTTCTGTGTCCAGCAAAAGGTTCCAGGCTGGTCTGCAAGAAACGGGGATGCTTTTGCTATTTTCAAGATGGGTGTTACCTCCTCACTTATGAGTCAGTGGGAACGCAGTGATTGGGCTGCTCTGTTGTGAATGTTACATGTCAAGTCATTATTTGTCCTCTGTAAAAGAAAATATTTGTTCCTTGACAAACCAACGCAGCCCTTTCCCCTTCCTTTCCTCTTTAGCACACTGGATTTTCAAAGCTCTCACTTTTGGAACATTCTATTTCCAGTCCCAAGAGAGACAAGGTGACGAGCTGTCCTTCCTGATAAAAAGCTTGCAGTATTTTTACATTACAGAGTGGCTCTGTTTAGTTTGTGCTATATTTATAGCAGGGAAAAAGAAAAAAAAAAGAAAAAAGTAGAGGAGTCTTTCCCATCCAGTAAGAGAGAAAATAAGTCTGACCACATTATTGCAAACAACAAGTTTTTCTTCTACAATGTCATAAATTCATCTGAGCCAGGATTTGTACTGGGGAGGTGTTTTCATAATTATGGGGCAGAAGGGGACAGGAGGCGACTCTTAAACTGGCTTAATAAGAGAGGTCTAAAAATAAAGTAAGAGTAGCAAAATATATATATACATTTATTAAATTCATATAAATACATCTAAAGCCACATGAACAGATAGTGTTTTTCTGTTCTTTGCAGATCTGGCACTTGTTTCCTTCTCATGATCTGATCAGGAAGAGGTGAAGAGGCTCTTTGAGTGAATTTGCAGTGCTGGGCTCTGTTCCTAGGGCACTTTAGGGTCATGTTAGCACACAAATGGCAGATACTAGCACATTCAGAGCTTTATTCTTTCCGTGGGCTCTGGCATTATGAGATCTGGAGTCAGGAAGAAGCGTTATTGCTTTCTCACTGTAGTGCTCACCCTATGCAACAGAGACCCCCAACCACTTTTGGGGTAGTTAGGCTCAAACTTAAATGCACAACTGCTGGGCGAACAATAGTGCAGTTCTGCACAGGGAAGGACATCTCATCTCAACGTCCATGCATGGTTTCCCTAGAAAAGTCCTTGAGTATTGTTGACCCCCTAAGCACCTGGGCAACTTAAATACAACACGCGAAAGGTCCTTCTGTGATGACTCCATTGGAAACCATTGTCTAAGCAGTATTTCTACAGCTATTGAATTTGTAACAATACTCTATCAGACCGGCAGGACACAGAGCACTTGTTATGATCATCCAGTGCCAGCAAAATATGAAGTGATTTCAAATTTTGGAAGGAGGATAATGAAGGTCATGGGAGGGACTGAGGGGGGGATATGTCCTGTTTTTAGATAGGAAGACTGTCTGGGGCCCCCTTGTCTCTCTGGGTGAAGCTATTCCTGGTATCTCTGTTCAAGTCAACAGAGAGGCTGTTGTTTCTGGATTTCTCAATGGAAATTTCAAAATATGCCTTTTATTGCAATTCTTTTTTTTCATCATCCCCACCTGCACTTTACATGCACTTGGCAAGAACATTTCTATCACTAATGGTATACTGCCACCCCTTTTGGTTCCGACCTTGAGTACTAACTGTTCCTCTTCCAAGCTAAAGACAGTCAATAGAGCTTGTGTCTTACAAGTCCTAACGTGGTTATTTTTCATTTTAGCTTTGAGGATTCTCTGTTCAACCCTCTAACTGAGAAATGTGGTGAGTGAATTTTGTGAAAATGTTGTGAAAACAAAGGGTACGTGAAAATGAAAGTCTGACTATTATAATTATGCTCTTTCTAGCCATTATTACAAAATAATAAATACTCAGCACTTCTTACAGTGCCAAGAGCCTTATGAAAATGAATTAGCAATAAGTATCAGGTAATCATTGTAATTCCTCTGGCCTGTAACACAGAGAAACTGAAGAACAACTGTGAAATGACATGTCTCCCTACAAGTCAATGGTGGAACTCTGTGGGGAAGAGGCTTTTTCTGTGTCTAGAGTTTTTCTGGCTCCTGGCCACTGCCACAGTACAAATCAAAAATAACAGTGTCTGCACTTCCCATCTTTGCTCATTCTTTTAAGTTTTGGTGCCTCCCATTACATGTGATTTTATCATTAGTAACAAGAAAAATGGAAGTACTTCCTTGACAATTTCTGTTTGTAATGAGATTGTAATCTGAATGTTCACATTCTTTGAAGCACCCATTACAGGTACAAATACATGGCTCGCTGGCTTGGCATCGTTTGTCGCAGTAAGTACTATTTTTAATACTCACATGTGTACTTTGGCTAACAGATTGGTTATTTTATCCTTTGTTTCTTCAGGCCCTGCTTTTATAAAAAACATGACCTGATGCAGATACTTTATTAACATTTATTTACTTACGCTAATCTAAACCAAAAGCAAACCTCTCTCTTTTCATATTGCATTTATTTTACAGCTAAAGACCTGCTATTTCCTGCTATCATGTCTACTTCTGAAGACCAATGCAAAGAAATTCTTTAGCTCTCTATAATCTCCATGTCATCACTGGTTACTGCTTTTATATTATGATGGTTAAAACCACCATTATGTCTCCTGGAAACTTTCCTCTTCTGAACTACTTAATTGGAGATTGGATTTTTTTTTTACCTATAGATGTTACTTTTCTAGAATAGCCATAGTTCTCCTTATCTGTATTTCTCTTGACATTTTCTGTGGTTTCTGTCAGTCCCACTTGGGCTTGAACCATATTGTCTTAAAAACAACATGAAGCAAATTCCTGTTACTTGTCTTTTAAACCAACTGACTTGTTCTTGATTTTATTTACACTTTCTCTCTTCTCTTTTTGCTCTATGTAATGAAGTACAGTGGGATTTCAAGAAGACTAATTTAATCATAGAATTATCTAGGTTGGAAGGAACCTTTGAGATCATCTAGTCCAACCATCAGCCTAACTCTGATGAAAAACAACAACCCATCACTAAACCACACCACTAAGCACTATGTCAATCTGTCTTTTAAATACCTACAGGGATGGTGCCTCAACCACTTCCCTGGGCAACCCATTCCAATGCTTAATAACCCTTTCAGTGTAAAAATTTGTCCTGATACCCTGTCTGAGCCTCCCCTGGCACAACGTGAGGCCATTTCCTCTTGCTCTATCGCCTGTGACTTGGGAGAAGAGACTGACCCCCACCTATCTACGATCTCCTTTCAGGTAGTTGTAGATAGCAACAAGGTCTCTCCTCAGCCTCATTCTCTCTAGGCTGAACAACTCCAGCTCCCTTAGCCCCTCCTCATAAGACTTATTCTCCAGACCTGTCACCAGCTTTGTTGCCTTCCTCTGGACCCACTCCAGCAACTCAATGTCTTTTTCGTTGTACAGGGCCAAAAACTGTACACAGTACTCAAGATGGGGCCTCACCAGTGCCGAGTTCAGGGAGACAATCACTTCCTGAGCCCTAGTCACCACGCTGTTCCTGATACAGGCCAGGAGGATGCTGTTGGCCTTCTTGGCCATCCGGGCACACTGCTGGCTCATTTTCAGCTGACAGTCGACCAACACCCCCAGGTCCTTTTCTGCCAGGCAGCTCTCCAGACACTCTTCTCCAAACCTGTAGCACTACATGTCTCAACTTTCCTTCAGGCTGCTTGTGTCTGAAGGGCCCAAAATAAAACCATAAGGTCAACAAACCTTCCTTCCTGTACCTTCCCCTTCTACAGAACAGAGCAGCGTTGAAACTCTGAGCCCAAATCCACATCCAGAGTTTGCTAGTAGTCCCTAATTTCGTAATGGACTTAAGTAAACTTGGCCTCGGACCAATTCTTTCTTCTAAGATGCTGGCTGTTTGCCTATCTTCATCTGGAATGACTTCCTATGTACCCGCCTTGTATTGCCATGTACAATTGTGCCCGGAGTTTAAATAGAAACTCTCTTCCCCTGTAACTTGTGACAGCAAAAATCAACATCATTAAAGAATAAAATGGGATGGAAAGTAAGAGGTGGAAGAAGATCTGGTGTCTGGTGCAGAAGACTCTCCTGAAAGTTTTGTCTGGAAACACTGTTAAGATTGGGGTACTTTAATTCTACCCTCATTTCTGTAGCCTTTGTGCACAGGAGAGACAAAAGAAGCCCTCACTATACTACAGGTGAAATTACAGAGCAGTCAGAGAGATCCAGGATTGCGGGGTCTCAAGTAACTTGAAAAACTTTCCTCAGGGACAGGTTTCTTCCTCCTGGTTTGTCCTGGTTGAATTTTGCTAATGAAATCCTTCCTAGTGACATGTTCAGTGGCTCACTCTACAAGCAGCTCTAGGCTTGTCTATCTGTACTCCAATTCAATGACACCTCTGCCTGTTTAACATACGTAGCACCAATATTTTAACAAACATTTCCTGCTTATTTAAATGTTTTTTCTTTGATGCTGAAAGCCAACTCCACTGCTGGCCCAGAGATCTGAACCCACTTCCTCTCCAGTAGCTACCATCCAGACAGGGGAACACTGCAACCAAAGCAAGAACAGTTATGAGAGCTTCCATGTGCAGTCCAGGAAACCAGAAAGGGCTTCTGTTTCCAGAGCACAAGCAAACAAGCTGTACCAGGTTTAAGTTTGGCATACCTATATATAATTTTCAGGCAAAGCGTGAGGCTGGGAGAAGGTCTGTCTGCTCTAGGGAAGTACTGTGACAGGGGTATCAGTTACAAAGTTCATGTACCACCCATTTGGATGCAGAGAAAATACATCAGAATTTCCTACTTTGGAACAAATCAAGTTTTAGACAGATAAGGGATGATTTTTAAAAGGTATGTGCAAGAAAGGGGAGGCTAAAGTGCAGCAGGAATGTGCTGGCTATGCCTCTCTGAAAGGGGAGCCCAGTCACCCCAAGAAACAGGGGCTGCTAATTCACTTGGGGAATAAAGACCCCAGAGAGCCTGGGAAAAACAAACAGGTCCTTCTGGGGAGTGAACTGTTTTTCAGGATTCCTTGGCAGGCAACCAGCCACTCTGCTTTGTAAGGTCTTGTTCTTCCTTGCAAGGAGGAAAAAAATAACTGAAGGGCTCCCGTTGTATTGAATAAGGTCATCATAATGCACTCAAAAAGACCAGTGCCACTGCTCCTCATTGTGAGAGCTATGGGGTGTAGCTGCACATTACAGGTGCTTGAATAAACAACATTACCACTTTCAGGAGAAGAGAAAATATATAAAAGACGAGCCTAATGACTTCAGCCCAGCCGGCTTTCCCCCCACTCTTCACAACCCCCCTTTCTGCATCCCAGACAGCCTCCAACCCAATACCACTGCCTGTCTCCAAGTGCGTGACAGTGGAAAAAGGCCTTTTCTCTCACAGGAACAGCTAGTGCAACACAGATAGGCTGTGGAGAGGTTTAACCCCTTCGTTGGCTGTCCACACACTGTGCGTGATCACAGGAATGCTGTGCCACACACATATCTGTTTCCTGAGCTATACTTATTTTTTCTTTTACTTACCTTCCCCATTCCAGCATGAGCGTGTCCGAGCTTGACCACTACAGGGAAATTCGGAGTTGTGTGCTGAAAGACATAAGAAGGAGCTCCTCGTTAGTTATTTCTTTCCAGGCATTGTATTATAAATAGTTTACTTTTATTTAGTGGCTTTTATCCCCTTCCTGGATGCTGATGAGAAGATAAAAATGTCAAATAAAGATTGTTCCGGTGGTAGTACAATAAGCATATAGCTCTTCACTGGGACCCATGTGATCAGAAATGGAATTCCTTAGATATCACCCACTTTTGTTGCCTGATAGCAGTATCTTCTAAAACCCTGTTGTTCCCATTGCTTTTCCCACCCTGCATGCATGGATGGTTGTATACTCATACACGTGTGAAAAAAAAGCTGCATCTGCATGCTTGAGTAAGCGGAAACTTGCAGATGCTGGAAACACCTGAACTGTGAGAAAGACATGGGTTATTTGGGTTTTTTTCCCACACAAATAGCTTTGGCCTTTAAAGTGAGCATCAGCAGTCCTTTAGCAACTCCCATTTCCCTCCCATCAGCAGTGGTGGAGGCAAGGAGGGAAGGAACAGTGGGCAGCTCTTGGGTACAACTCACAAAGTCCATCTATTCATAAAGACTCTTCTCCAACTTCAGGGTGGGTATAGGGAACAAAAGTAAACAAAGAAGGGTTGGAATCAGTAACAAAATTAGGAAAAATTAAATCTTCTCTCTGGCTTGCATGGTGTTTTCATTGTGCAGGGTCCTGCCATCCAAGCTGTGCAGGGGTGATTTAGTGAACATGTGGGATTTTACTTTGAGAACTGCAAGTATCCTCTCTGCCTTCTACTCCCCAGTTTCAGTGCTTATGCAAGGATTCACTTGGAGTGACCAACTGAGAACTGAGCGGCTGGAACTGGTTGGATGTGCACATGCACATGAGGATGAGCAATGAGGATACATACACCACGCATCCCCTGGTACCAGTTAGTCCATTTCTACACCTCTGCTTGACGTCCCAGTGATCGCTGTCTTGTCCTGTGCTCCTGATTCTTATGATCTAAATTCTATCCCTTTAGTACACAACCTGTTATTTTTTATTGCATATTTAATTTTCTTTAATGGGAATTCTTTTAAAAGACCCTTTTGTCTTTACTTAAATGCCTGAAGTGATGAGCTCTATTCATGAAGCAGTTAACCTGGAGATCTAGCAATGGGAGGGAATTGAATTTTGACAGATAAATGGCTCTCTTATTTATTTAAGTCTGAGAATAGATAAACAAATTGTTCTTGTGTTAATTACCAATTGTCTGTAAGGACAGGCAGGCGCTACGCCCTAAAGATAGAATGGTGCTGCAGACTCCATCTGTGGCAGCTTGCTATAAATAACAAAATTAGTAATGAACATTGATATGTTTTCCTATTCAGCTGCTTATGTAAAGAAATGTCACAGGAGAGGGGAACAGTGAGTGCAACATGTTCTCAGATGACTTGTGTCTCTTGTGAGGACCTTCTTCAGACAGAAAGCTGAAGGAACCTTTTTGGGCCACAGAAGGGTACACAGATGTGATAAATCAGTCCTGGCAGAGGCAAGGACCAGCACCTGCTGTTTCAGAAGAGGAGCCAAGAGACTGTGATAGGTGGCCATCCTGAAGACCCATTGTAAAGCATATGGCCAGGCACATGAGTTCGTGCTCTATTTCCACTTCGCCTCTCTGATTCATTGTAAGAGCCTGAAACTTAATTTGCTGCTGGCATAAATGAATCAAATGGAGGACTGCACCTGAGGCTTGCTGAAGACAGGGCTATGGGTGGACCGTGCCAGGCCTTTAATGCTGGAAGATGAAAGGTAACTGGTAGTTCGGGCACCCACCTGCCCAGGCTCTGGGAGACCCGGCTTCCTTCCCAGCTCTGCCATCCATGCCCCATGCACACTATCTGAGTGAAAGCTCTTGCAAGCCCCAGCCTCTGTCCCCTGTTTTTGAGCGGAGGTAGCAGCTCGTTCTACCGCAGAGGGAAACCAAGCTGCATGCTGCGAGCTGGCCTGACACCCTGGCAAGGAGGCCAAAGAAGTGTGTGGGATAGATAATGTTATATCACCAGTTCAGAGCTGCCAGAGTCAGGAAGCCACGTTTCTGTTACCCTGTTTGTGTACCTGACCTATGGGTTTTGTTGAGGGAGCCTGGCTGGAGCATGGGGCCCAGGAGTGGGAAGCATCTGTTTTCCTGTGTACATGGCAAAGAAAGTTAGGGATCCAATAAACAACCCAAGTTTACTGCTGGCCTGGAAGACACCACCGGCAGTGACAACGCTCTGCTCAAACCTCTCCCTTTCTCTCTGCTTCTTGGAAGCATGAGCTAAGCTTTCTTTGTGAGGCCTGGCCTCATTCCACGGAGAGGTGATCACCTGGTGACAGAGTGCATTGGAGTCACCAGTCTCTTGGGTTGGCCATAGTGCCAAGGGCTTGGGGTAAAACACATATCCAGACTCTGAATATACAGTTTGCCAGGAGCCTGCTTTGGCCACTGGCCACCAGATTTCCACCTATGTGAACCTGCCTTATGAAGGAACCAATGAGAGAGAGCAGCAGACACGCTCAACTGCATTTTATGATGGGATTATCTAGTTACAACGGGGTGCTCTTAGTCTGTGCTGCAGTTAAGTGGACTCAAAAGCTCTCAATAGTCCACAGGACCAATGCAACCAAAGTCCACAATGATAGGAAGCCCTTGCTGAAGTGGTGGAAGCAGGCTGAACTCCACTGCAGTCAAAGAAGATACTGCCAGCTTCCACCAGAGCCTTGTTGGGACCCAAGTCCCATTTCTGTTGCTAATAAGGTGGCCAGCCAGCACACTTGGCAAGCACCCAGATGGATAGGGAAGCCGAAAGAAGGGGAAATGTATTAGACACGCCACTATGAGGCAATTCATACACATTCGTGGCGAGAACCTCTGGGAGTGACCACAGCTACCACAAGGGCAGATCTCTGAGATGAGTATTTACACATACTTCGTCACAGATTTGCTGGGAAAGAACATGCTTATAATCAAAGGATAGCACCAGAGTTTAATGAGAAAAGCATGTTTTTTACTGAAATCATACAAAGAAATAATGTCTGTGTCTTCCATGTATTTGTTTATGTGTTGTAAGGGCTCTTTTTTTCTTGGAAAAATGGGGAAAACCACTTTGATGCTTTTAAAATGTGCATGAACTGTTGACAGGGCTGGTATAGATGATGTCTGTGTGTTTTGGGATGGGACTGTAGCACCGCAGCTAGCTCAGTGATCAGATGCAGGGTGTCAGTTCATATGCATAACTCAACCCTTTGAATGAAAATCCTACAAATGTATTCCCAGATGTTGTTGCACAAAAGCCTTGAGATAGCAAGGTTTGCATATGTGTCTAGAACTTAGTGTAGGAAGATGCTTGTTTAGAGTAAAGCAGGAGTTTCAGTCCTGAATTAGGAACTCCTTAAAGCTGTCTTTGGTAGGAGTGAAGCGAAAGTCATGAAGTTTTTTCCAATTTACAACACTGGTGGCCCAAAGTATACCATTTTAGCTCCTCATTTTAAGGGATCTCCTCTGTGTGTAGAGCCACTGCAAAGATCACTTTGCAGTTAATCAGTATTTTGGCACTGGTGTGTAAAATTGAGTGCCGGTATGCATACATTAGCCTCTATTTGAAAACACATGGCTGTAAACTATGACACTTTCCCCTTTACCCTCTGCCCCTCCTGTCCAACCAATAATGAGGTTTTCAATACTTTCTTAAAATACATTAATATCTTCTGTATTTAGTGCTGATGGAGTAGAACAGAGTTGGATATGAATTGATCTGAAGGGAGGAATCTTAGATGAAAGCTGACCTATCCTATAAATACTTTCTACTCTTTTGTTTTATTGAGGCCCTCAGGAAAGCTGCTGATCTTAGGTCTGTGATTTTTTGTACTGTCCTGTAGTCCATAAACAATGCAGAATGTTTCTTTTTACTTCCTTCTGCCATGTTTACTTTTGGGCATTAGTTCATGTTATCCATCTCATATGATACACTTCCAGTTTCCGGTATTATTCTTTCTTATGCAAAGCCTTCCCAGTTAATGCTAAAATGAATAGTCCAGCCTGTAATGACATCATGGATAATATTAGGAAGGATCTGGGGAGGCAGGATATGGAGACATTATATCTTTGGTCTATTTGCTCTAATGTATTACCATAGTGTTTAGTGTTTTCAATCAGACCAGAAGCCCCCATAGAACAAGGTACTGTAATTTTTGCTTTGCCCTTCTCCCAGAAGTAATACTGTGATTTTTTTCAAGCTTTTCTACTGTATATCTGACCTTTCTGTTTATTTAGCTGCCTTTGCTTGTATGATGAGAAAGTTTGTTCTGGGTGGGTACCTAATGGATTATGGGAATGTTGTTCATGCACTTGAGAGCTAGATGTTGAAAGTAATGTGTGTGGCACTTCCCTGGCGTAATGAAGTTGGAGGAGCAGGGAATATGTATGATTTCCTGTAAAAGCAAGCAAGCTGATTCAAACCTACAGGAAAGTAATGATGTCATGACACGATGTCATTGTGTTTATGGAACTATCTTACTGAAAATCTGAGCTGAAGACCGGCACTGGTTGCATGCCAGCCTTGCTGGGCAGGGCCAAGTCAGGGCTGTATAGTGAAATACAGAGGAGAAGCAGTAGTGCTCCTTATTTTTCACTTACTCTCTCACAAGTTGATGTAATCACCAACCTCACACAGAATAGCTCACTCAGTGGATTAATACTACGGCCCCACGGAGGTTTGTGGTGGCCGAGATATATGACAGACAAGTCCTTCCTCTCTGCTGTTTACCAGATCAGAAATAGTGTAAGAAACAACAAACAATGACAGGAGAATATGTTGAACAATGAGAATTGCCAGCATTAACATCTGTGCTCTGTTAAAGACACGTGATATAGATTCCTTTAGTACACACACGTGTGTATTCCTTATTGTATAATTATAGCACAATGAAGAAAAAATCATTAGCCTATGCTTCCAAGCCAGCTGAAGTAAATCCTAAGGAGGACTGGGTATCCTCAAGGGTTTCTGGAGAAAAGAGATAGGGCTTACGATGAGAAAAGTGATGGGATACTTGTGACAGGAGGAGTTCAATAACAGCTGGATCAAGACAGCATTATACAAGGTAGGGCCTGAAGGAGTACAGTGATTGACAGATGGGATGACAGCTCTAATACAACAGCACTCCTTCTAGCGAAAGAGGAGAGAGCATATCATTTTAGGATGGGTTAAATTTTACAGAGTTTTACTGAGCTGGTGTGGATGAAGTGCATGATTTAATTCACGGTAGTTTTAGTAGTCTGTAAGGGAGGTTTGTAAAATCAAATGGGAATACGCTAACACACTTGATGCAAAGCACTGTGAGGACAGAGACCAAAGTTTTAGCAAGCAAGCAAGTTTTGGAAGTGGCATAAGGAAGAGACAAGAATAAGACTGATGATTACAAGGTTTTGGGGAGCAGAAACAGCTAATAATTTGATGAGGACCTCACTGCTGCAGGCCTGGATATCTGTGAGGACCAGCAATGACTGCAAAGCAAAGGGTTAGATTTAAGATGCTTTAGATGGATGGAATTTTCATTTAATTTAGTACTGGAACTGAGACCTCCAGCTTCAGATAAGAATTAATACAGTAAGTAACTAGATGGAGATAGAGCATAAATTAATTTGTGCTACTAACTGAAGTCAGCAGTGCCTTAGGGTGTGAAGATCCTTCAGGGTGGTAAAACAATTATTGTTTGATTCTATCGCTGCTTTTATAAAACACAACACACGCACACACAAAGAAAAAAACAACAAAAAACCCAACAGCAACATGACTTAATCCCCACATCCTCGAGTAAACAAACCACAAACCAATGTTTCAGGGCTCCTAACACTTGCTGCAGTTAGAACTTGTCACGGAAGCAAGTGGAAAGGGTTAAGCATGAAACAAAACATTTTATCATTAGTTTCACCTCTAATATTACTTTACTTCTCCTTTATTTCAGACAGGATGCTTTTGGGTTCCCAGTGGTCCCCCTCAGCATTTGGAATGTAAGAGTGTGAGCATTTGATATTATTCTCATTCCCTTGGAGCTTTTAGGTGTGAGAATTATATGAACATATCCAGACAAGCAGATGCTCAGCAAAAAATATGACATGGTATGTGTGTGTACGCTCGTGTGTGTGCTTGTATTCACACACTTATCTACCAGTCCTGGCCAATAAATCCCCATTACCACATCTTAAAATACAGGCAATGCTCTACACAGAAAAGTTAAATTTCTTAATGCATGGTGTTTGCGTAGCCAGTATTTTGCAGTGTTGCCTTTAGGGAAGCCTCTTGTCTTTGCATGCTAGGAGAGTGAATACATTACCCCAACTCCTGATGTTGAGAAACTGTTTAAATATTTTTTGCTGGATGCAGTGAACAATATGAAGAAAATTCTCATTTCCTCTCCCCCCTTACTTGAATTGGGTACCTTTTCCTGTCTTTTTCTCTAATAAGAAAATTCTGTTCCCCATGTAAACACATTGCAGAGGGAGAGATGTTGCACACCAGTTGTTGACAGGGTGGCAAACTCTCGAGGAACTTTCTTTTGCTGGGTTACCTTTGGATAACTGTAGCATCTAAGTTGTGGTAGAAAATAAAGGATGGAGACAGAGGGGAAAAAGAAATTCTCTATAAAGTTATGCTAACATCTTCAAAGACATTTCTCTTCCAAGATCCCCTAAGGTTCACAAGACACTGGCCAACAGAGCTCTCTCTTCACTCAGAAAACTTGACCCCTTTTTTGTGCAAAATTTGATTTCAAAATGAGCAGTGTGGGGTTTCTTTGGAGAGATCAAAACTTCTCTGAATTTCACAGTGGAAAACAACCTTCAGCAACAGGAACTGCAGGAGTAATTAGGTCTCACTGAAGCTGGTCATTCGACCGTCAGTGCCAGTCCCTAACCACATTAGGCCATCAGCTGCAGGTGCTTTTCTGTCTCCAAAGGGTAACGTGAATATGGTTCTCACTTCAGCTTTTACACAAAGTGAAG
Source organism: Thinocorus orbignyianus (assembly GCA_013400375.1). Taxonomy (NCBI): domain Eukaryota; kingdom Metazoa; phylum Chordata; class Aves; order Ciconiiformes; family Thinocoridae; genus Thinocorus; species Thinocorus orbignyianus. The sequence goes on from VXBW01003570.1 coordinate 582,651, forward strand.
CCACATGCCCTGGTGGTAAAGCCTGAAAGAATCCCACACAACTCCAAGGGCTTGGTTGTGATTTCACAACCTTCTGTAGCACGTTTGAGAGTGATGTATTTATGCCAGTGTGAAATGAGAAGCGGGCCTTGGGCTTAATAGCACATTCAGTGAGAAAGACTCTGCCTGAAACACAGAAATGGCTCTGATGTTTTATTGTAAGTCTCATGCTGTTGTAACTGTGCCAATGACCCTGTGAGGCCTTGGCTGACATTGCTGTGTCAGACATTGGCAGGAAGAGGACCACAAGCAATGAGCCGTAGATGCTGCCTGGTACAGGGAACAAGATGCCATGGTCCATTGGAACATTGGAAATATCCTCTGGGTTCCTGAAAGCCATTGGGCAATGGATCACCAACTTATTCCTTCTTGCCATTTTTCAACACTCAGAGCTATAGAAATCACAGTACAGAGAACCAGGGAGTCACAGTTGGACTTTTTTTTTTTTAAAAGTCCCTGTTTACTTTTTATACTTTTTAAAAAGCGGAGGCAGTAATCTTGGTTAATGCTCCAGAGCATAAGAGGCTTTGAACATAAAGAAGCAGCATGGGAAGTGTCACCCTGTCACTGGTATCTCAAGCTACATCTATACTACCAAATAAAGCAAGGACATAGGAAGGACAATGGCCCTGGGTTGCCTGTACTGGTAAATCGTTAGACTGATCTCTGGCATTTTCTGGTTCAAGCCAAATAGCATTCCCTCCAAACAATTTCCAAGCATGACATGGAAAACAGCCTAAGTCTGCAGCCATACCCCATAACCAGCCCCCTTTGGAAACTCGGAGAGTTTGATGGCATGGCTGGGGTTGGACCATGGCAGAGTTACCAGAGAATCGACCTGGTACTGCCTGGTTTCCTACTGTTATGTAGCCCTACTTTGTCTCGTAGGGCTGAGCAAGAGAGTAGCTTCTATCTCACATTATGTATCTTTGTATCTTTTCACATCAGTATTTTATTTCAGTTGAACAGACAAGTGGTGTATCACATGCAGGCATATGGCATACCATTCCCATATGATAATTTCCACTGACTACCTTTCTCAGGCCAAATTCATAGTGGGTACATTTTTCACCTACAGCTACAGATACTTACACCACATTTCTTTTGTCCACTGACCTGGAAAGTCAGGTATTACCTCACATGAGAAATGTTTATGCTATCGGCCCAGTTTGTCCTGTTTTACAGTCAGATCTTCGTTTAAGCATTTTAAGCCCTTAGGCTCATGCAGGAATTCAAATACTTGACTAATGTGGCCTGGCAGTGAGATACACATCCCCTACTTTTTGTGGCTACTCCAGCTCTCTGGGACATCAAGGCGGAGAGTGTTTCGAAAGCCCTATTTCATGGACCTATCTCCTTCATGGGTTGCACATGGAGCTGAACAGTGGCCACTATTCAGCCACTTCTGAACCCTGAATTTGTCGTGGCATCTTTTGCAGGCACCTACATCAGGTGGGAACCACATATGAGCCTTGTTCTTCCTACATCCTTGTTCTCGTGCTTCACAGCCTCAAGTTTATTCCTCTAGATAAAAATCTTGTATGTTTACCCAGACTAATTTTTGCCTCATGTCAGAGACATTGAGGACATGAAAATCAGCCATTGTATCCTATGATTGAATTAGTTTTGTGTCTCTTGAGGTTTCTTAGGAACTTTTAAATTACATGGTTTTGGTAGGAGACAAAAACTGCAGGAAGGGCTCTATTTCACCACCTCTCTAAATTCAGACATTGCTTGGGGAAGAAAATAAGATTCCAAACAGCAAACTTTTTATTTTCAAAGCTGAAAGTATGATGTTCCAATGATTCTGTGAATGAGCACTAACAAACTTAAACAAAAAAAATCTAGAAGGGAAATGAAAAGCTTCCAAACTGTAAAAGGAAAGTTTTTCTGGCATGTGTTTTATTCCTGTGTGTTTCATTTATGAGGCTTTTTGAGATTTTGACTTTGGGTTAGGGAAAAGAACTCTTGAAACCTCTCGAGCCGAGCAAACCTTTTCCTACCTATGGTTGAAGGGCTTGAGCCCACAATGGCACCACAAGGGTATTTGTCTCCCCCTTGTGGCTTATTCCCTGTGATAAGATGCGAGCCTGCTCCACCCGTTTGCTAAAGCCATGAGAGTTTTCAACGAAGTGGAAGAAATGCATTCTGTGTATGTCCTGTGCAACCATCCTTTATGCAAACTTCATCTGTGACCTGAGTGCTGAGGGACAACTGAGTTTGCCGTTAGGGGTCACAAATGGTAGGGGAGGGGAGTAGGCTCCACACAGGACATAGGTAGAGTTATTTTCAGCTGGGCCTGGCTTCTGTTTACATCTTTGCCAGCTGTAACGAGAAAGGAGCTACTGAAGTGAACGCATTCAGAGGAAGACAGAAGAAACCACTGTGTAGATCAGCCTTTTTCATCTCGCAACCACCACCTCAGTCAGTGGCGTTTTTCCCCTGCTGAGCACACACACTGATGTACCGCAGGCAGCAGCGGCCAGGAATGGCAAGCAGCAGGAAGCAGAGAAATTCCTTTTGGAGTAACACATAGACTCTCTTCTTTAGCTTGAGCAAGCCTGGAGCAGCAAAGGATGCTGTGGTCTCCAGGAGCCCACTCCTTCTGTTTTATCTAGAGAGAAAGGGTTTGCCATTTACTGGAAAAAGAGGTGGAGACCTGTGCTGATTTCATCTGTGAGGCAACATCTCCACTTCTCTGGGATAAATGAGACAAATGTGAGTGAGCTGGTCCACACCCAGTACAGGAAGGTATTTGTTTCTTTCCCAGGCACATTACTGAGGCTGTCATGGGATCCAAGTAGGATTTTGGAATGTGGGCAGAAGCCAGCTTGGAAGTAAAGGGGTATTTGCCCGAAGGAAGGGCCTTGGGCTCACCAGGGGAGCTGGAGGGGCTCTGGCTGGAGGCAATGCCAGGCACAGGGTGTGAGGCAAGAGGAGCAGAGGCACCACTCGCCTGCGCTACCTGTTGTCACAGAATGCACTGTCCTTCTATCGCTGCACAAGCGTCGTGCTCACTCACAGGTAAAGTCTGAAACTAGTTCAGAAAGATGGGTAGGTGTTTCCTTATAAGAGTTCTACCGCTTCCCATCAGACTTCATGCCATTAAATTATTTTCCAAAAATGGTTGCTGAAGTCTTTTAGAATGGCCCTGGCTTTGTTTCTCATGGAGGTGGTGCCAGCATCTCAGAAATGCAGCTGCTGAACTTCTCTGCTGAACTTCCGTGCTGCACAAACAGTTGCTATCAATATATATGGACCAAACTTCCAGGGAGTGGTAGCTCCTTTTAAATAACAACGACAACCACCACTTTGGCACTGACAAAGAAAAAAAAATTATTTTCTCAAAGAAGATAAATCATACTTCAATCTGTTTAGGACTATTCCAAACCTGGAAGATAAAACTTCATCTCAAGTGGGAGAAGCCAACTGGACTTTTCACTTTTTCTTAGTTTTGTTTCTAAAATTCTGAAATCAAAGAGAGTTTTGTATACATTATCCTTGCAGGCTTCTCAACTGATGGTTTTTCACCCGTCAGTTGTGGGCAGGAAAGTGAAGAAAATGTTCAAAACTTCCTGTGCAAACGTGGCTCGGCTAATTCCATACTCAGAGAGTAGCAAGTGTCCTGGCTGTGTGCTGTGCACTTTCTGGACTTCAGTAGCAAGACTCTGATACTGGACCTTGAGGACAGAGTACTATTTCATATGCATTTTGTAGACAGCCCCAATTAGCTAAATTAGTTTGTCTGCATCATAAATGTAAAGCAGCGTACACTGGATTTGTCTCTAATTGTGGCATTGCTGTGGTGATGGGTTGCAGACTTTTTTTTTTAACTTTCTCATTAGTACTTAGCTTTAGGCATTTGTGAGAAACCACAGCCTCCAAAAGCTCCCACTCCTGTCCTCTGAATTTTGACTCACAAGGTTTTAATGGATGAACAGAAAGCAAAGAAAGCCTTTGGTTCTCATACCATTCAGCAAACCTCCGGCTGGCACTGGCATTGTTTGGGAACCCTTGTGGGGATGAAAGCAAACTCTGTACAGATGTGGCCTCTTCTGAGACTGCTTTTTGAGGCCTGTTGATTCTCAGAACAAAAAGCACGTGAGGAGAGTGACTGGCAGGGGATTTCCATGGAGCGCTCTAAGTGAAGTTATTTTAAACTGATCCTGCACCACACAGGGCTAGTGATAGTCCTTGGTGAGAGGGGCTCCCAAAAGCATGAACGCTGCTGTGACCCTTTGTACAGTGAATTTTTCCATAACCTCAGTGGGACCAGATCTGGCACGTCCGCTCTGCACAGTGTGACTCTGTATGGAGATCCTCTGGGCTGATAGGCTCATGAAGGACATCATGATGCAGGCTCACCAGTTTGGAGTTGGAAAATGTAGAGCTGGATAAATGTGGCAAAACCGCTACATGTTTATGTAGTTTATGCAGGGATACCTTGGGTGTTTCAGTTCTCAGACCTTTCTACGGCAGGAGGGGGGAGTTAGCATACCCAGATATAGCCACATTTTTGGATCTTTGGTCTCCACCTGTGCGAAGTTAATGGGGTGAAGCCATTTGGTTGGGTATCTCTGTGCCTGCCATGAAGACATGCTCATGGAGCACTTCCTGTCCTTTCTTCCTAAAACCTCATGTAGGGAGTTTATGAGGCATGATATGTGAACCCTGCCCCATGAAAGGATTAACCAGCTCTCAGAAACTGGGAGTGGTAAACGGGATCCCTCCTCAAACAAATCCCACTATGAGTATGACTGCTGATTAAATTGAGGCTTTGGATGGTAAAACTGTAACCAGGACAGGAAATTTGATTACATCCATCAATCCAGCTGTCTGACATCATGTGGCTAATGCTATCCTGAGCTCATCACTGTGGCAGCATGGCATCTTGCACGTAAAAACTAAAGCCCTGTCTGTGCTGAAGACAAGGAGAGTTAGCTCATTCATTTTGATGAGGCTACGTTTTCTTTTGCAATGTCCAGTAAAGAATGCTTATCTCAAATTCCTCTCCCACCCAGAGGTATTTCCACTCTTTTATTGCTCGATGATGCAACTTTTAAGCAATCCTGTGAAGATGGCCTTGCATGCTTGATGTCGAGGCCAGCCGAGAGTAGGAGGGCAGCCGAGTGGCTGTGCTTGGTCACTCAGCTTATGACACAAAGTCCCAGGGGAATGTGGACCAAAGCTGCCTCCAGGCGTCCCCGTGGCAGGGAGAAGCAAAGCTCTTCCGGGAACTTGTAACGGTGCTGGGAAAGCTCGGAGAGAGGGGAAGCAGCTGATGCCTTGTTCCCTCATTTCCTCCCTCACATCTGTGAGGTCTCAGCTGAGACTGCTCAGGAAAGGCTGGGACTCTTCCCTCTGCGGTCCCTCCGTACCACTCCAGCACTAGCCTGTGACCATGGGCCTCATTTGCCCCAGAGTTTCTGTGTTGCCAAGGTGATGCTAGGAGACACAAATCATTTCTATATGTGACTTCGTTCTTTTATGCCATAAGCTAATTGCTTCCTTGTACCACAATATGTTCCAGCTGTTGGTCTTTATCTGTTTCTGGGTTTCTTCTGTCACTCTGGTGCATGGGTAATTTAGAAATGGTTCCCATATTTCCTCTTTTACTTCAAAAGGAACAACCACCCCAAAATACTAACAGGCCAAATCTGCTTGCTCCTAACTCTATTTCTCCATGTGAGAGGCTCTGCAATCAAATTCTCTAAAATATTACCTATCAAAAGGGTTACTTTGCATTTGTTGATGCGGAGCAGAGCTTCTTCCTTGGTGAAACTGCATATATAGAAGCCCATATAGAACCGGGACAAGCTAAGCTGTGCAGTAGGTGACAAACTCAGCGTTAGTCTTTAATGTGGTGAGACTGCTTGTCCAAGCTTACAAAGGCTGCCCTTGCTTGGGAGTGATGGAGAATGAGCATCCTTTAGTTTGTCTGTAAAATTTGATGTGATCCTTCTGTGTCCCCACCAATAGATGACAATAATTATATTGAATTCACTTCCTCAGGTCCACAAGGCTGTTTCAAGAGGTGGTTAGGTGGTACACAGGACCAGACAGGCAGCCTGCGATCAGTTTTTCAGAACTGCAAGCAATCTGTGCAAGAGGTAGATTAAACAGGTCCTTCTTCTCCAGCCTCAAAAAATTTCTCAACACCCAGGAGCAAGATTACAATTAATATGCTTTCAAGATATGAAGTAGCGTATCAGTTTTAATTATTTTCAACTGCAAATATGTTATGAAGGGCAGGGAAAAGGTATAAGGAGTTGCCCAGAATGGTGGGTGAACTTGGCAGGGAGATTCAAAGCTGACCTTTTCAAGAGCTGTATTAATCACGGGCTAAGCTAACATCTGACGTGTAACTTCAAGAGAAGACAGGCTGTTGAGTTTACGGAAAGAGTGAGGGAGAATTTCTCAGTGAATCGGGAGAAGAAATGAAAACGGAAATGGCTGTATGGGATAGGTGTGAATTGCAAGTGAGCTGGCTAAATGGGGTGAGGCAGAGGCTATTTGCTTTAATGCAGTGTGAATGTTATGGGAGGCAGATGCCCATGGATGCCCTGATCCTTGGTTCCTACTGCTCCCGTTCCCTGACAGCTCTCCTTTGCTTTCAGCTCATTGATGGGGACCAGAGACGTGAAGAATTAAATACCCAGGTGCAAACTGAACCAGTTCTGAACTTCAGTGACCTCTGCTTCAGGCTCATTAGGCTGATCTGTCGTGGGGGTGTCCACTGGTGGCCAGAACTTCTCTCTCAAGGGATAGTTGGCAAGACAGGTCTACTGCATGACAATGTTGTTCATAAGCTGGGTGAGTTGCATCATGCGGCTTAGAATGCTGTTGGGCAAACGTATCCAGCAACGAGAAGGGCAGATTTAAACTACACATAAAATTTTTATAATGAGTGGGGCTTACACTGACTCCAGATGACATTAAGAAAGCTTAGTACTACCGCTATCCTCGCCAACTCTTCTCTGTGAACATGATCAGACAAGCCAGTGGGGAATGGGTGCTTTGGTCCCTTGGGTCATGCCTGGGGCATGGGCCTTGCTGCCAGCTCGTCTATAGGAAGTGTGTCATTTAGTGGGAGTCCATTTGGAGTAGGGGGCCCAAAACTGGCACATGTTGGCAGCAATGCAAGGCTGTGACTCTTCCTTCCATGTGATGTGACAGCCCAAGCCCAGCTGGCCAAGGCAGTCAAAGGACTGGCACCCTGAGCTCATATAGAGAATCTCATGTTAGGTGTGTCTCAGTTAAATTTGCAAAGGATGGCACAATTTATGGCAAGTAAAGAACGTAGTCATAGGCTGGTAGAAGTGTGCTTGCACTGGGACTTTGCGCAGGTAGAAAAATTGCAGGGCTGATGTGGCCTTCACATTGCTCTGGGGCAGACACAGGCAGCAGGAAGGAAGGAAGCCCCAGAGATACCATAATCTTCTGCAACAAGGGACTTGTGCTGACCATAGATGACACTGAAAAGCACCCTGAGTGCTGTCAGGTAATAACGTACTAGCATACTCCCTTCCTGTGATAGCTCCTGCTTCACCCTCTTTACTGCAATTATAGCCTGAGTTGCCAGATTTGGAGAAACAAGGGCTTGGATCTAAGCTTCAATAGAGCTGATTGGTTTGAGAAAATGGTTCAGCTAAAGCCAGCACTGACAGAAAACAGCGGGCACCTCCTCTGGTAACTGCTGCTCCAGTGCTGCCAGCTCAGGGCTGAGCTCTTGAATGTACGAGGCATTGTACAACACTATAAAGAAAACATCCAGGCAAAACACCACTGGTGAATAAACAGGAAAGCAGACGTGTGCGGTGTGGTGGGAAGATGGTCAGCACAAATGAGCATACATCAAGTTGTGACAGAAAATCATCATGGCTCCTGAGTAGTTAGCGGGTTAATCAGGGGTAGATCCTGCTAGCCCAGTGGAGCCTGATTATTTGACAGAAATGTGAGAAACCGTCACAGTGAAGCAGGTCCTTCAGCCATTCACACAACACTGAGTTTTCCCAGGCGTGCTGGCCAAGCGTGTTCAAGCCAGAGTTTCTGTCTTACCTAACCCACAGGCCTGGACCTGATCCATAGTAAAACTCCTAGTCAGATTTCACAAACTCCTTAGATGAAGTTTAAGGATGCAAGGAAAGAACTAAGCTCTTCTCAAAGATGAGTTCTTGACTTCCAGAATAAAAGCCCCAGAGTTTTGAAATCTGAAATCAGCATATTTCCAGTGATGAAAACTCAGTTTTGAGCATGATCTGACAGAACTCTGACGTACCGCCTGTCTGGGTGTGGTGAAAAGTATATTTGTTTGCAAATCCATGGATTAGGAAGGACTTGCAGAAGTGTTTTCTTGGAGACAAAATGACCTACTATCAATATATACAATTATAAATTAAACTTGGAGTATATTATGCTGAACACTGTGCAGAATAAACTCTGCTTCAAGCTCTGACAGTCAAAACAGACAAGAGGAAGGAGAATTATCTTCATTTTGGGAATGAAGAAATGAAACACTGAGAGATTAAGTGATTTGCCATGAATCAAACAGGCAATCTGTGTCAGAGCCAAGAATAAAATCCAGATCCCACTGGAGCAACTTAACCAGGAACATCCTTCCCATTGAATAGTTTAATTAACATAAATTAAGCAGCAAGTTGACTCAACATGTTTTTAATTTTACATGTGTACTTCAGAGAACATGATAATTGCATTTTATAATCTATAAATAAACAAACACATATGTCTGTCAGAGAAACAACAGGCACACAGGAAAAATAATTCATCCCTTTATTGTACTTGGTGTGAAGTCCTTCGTTAGGACTAAAGTTGTGATGTGAAGTGAAGGAAGAAGGCAAAGAACTCTCTCCTTCTGTGCTAGTTTATTAAAATTAAAAATAACCCTTCTTTTAGGTCTGTGGTGTCTGAGTGCCAGGGCTCTGTGTAAACAGAAGAGCCAAACGACAGATTCCTTAAGCACAGATCCTGTCAAATCCACCACATCCTCGGTCAGCTCAGTGATGTTCAGCGGGCAAGAGGCAGAGCTGAGAATTTGCTAGCACCTCATATGTGCATTTGACAGGGGTCAAAGATGGAAGGAGTCTGGAGAGCACCTGAGCCCTCCCATGCTCTGAAAGGGAAGATGAGAGCATAAGAGATACAATAGCAAATCCCAGTCAAGGGGAAGATGTCTTTTAAGCTCAACAACAAATCTGTCTAGTCTTTGAAGTTGGCTACACCAGGCTTCATTCCCAGACAGCAGGGTGAGCATTCCTCTCTAAAATTAAGCCCCTGGCAATTGCTCCCCCCAGGAATAGGTATGTACTGAGTGTAGGAAAGCTACACATGAGTGACAATAGGATTTAAAGAGCAAGCGAGAGAGAGGAACTGATTTAGACCTCATGGGAACATTCATGGAGCCTTTTCTACATGCAAAACACTTGCATTGAATTAAGCTAAATCAATATAAGCCAGCTGGAAACTGATCAATGGGGATGGCGTTCACCAGCAAACAAGAGATTATTCTGCAGGGGCTGCATACCAGCTGAGGGCCACATAGCCCTGGTCAGCACAGAGTCACGGGGAAGGTCAAAAAGCAACAGCTCCTGTGGTAACCACTCTTGCAACGTGTGATGCAAGCACAGCCGCATGTCGGTACACTGCACCCTTCCCAAATCGCAGTAACGTCGCCACATCCAACAACACAGCCCTGAGTCTGAGGCGTCTCCCCCGGCTGATGAACATGTATCAGCTGGAGCTTGGTGCTGTGTTGGAAGGCTCACGCATCTCCTGGTCAGCCCAGAGCATGTGTTGAACAACTGCAGGCCTGCCTGGTGCATGCTTTGTATGTGGACCAGCTTTTACTGTCTTGGGGTCCCTTCTGCAACTCTTTTCCCACAGTTAAAGTGAGACTAGGAAACTGGGCAGACCCCTGGCTTTTGTCTACAGAGCTGAAAAGGCTGAGCGCTCTCTTCCTGTGACATTGCTACCAGTAAGACACAAACCCTGCTTTGATTTTTACTGGCAAGGTTTTATGCACCTTTTTGTATGTGAGGAATTTCCGGAAAATACCAGTAATACTTGATGTACCCAGAGTTATGTTCAAGATTGCATTCTGAGGCAGAAACTTGGCAAACCTGGTAGCTGCATCCTTCCAGTGGCTGCGCTTGAGAAACTGCTCGAGTTCCACTCTGCTTTTCTTCCAGGATTGTGTGTAGGCGTGTGGACACCCTGTGTCCTTATGTCCTCCACTGCTAGTATGTGGCCCTCAGCAGCTGTGAGAAATGATTCTAACTGACTCCTCAGCTGGATGTTTCTATGACAGACAGAGGTGGCTTTATTTTTTACAAGAGCTGGTGCTGAAGTACTGGATGCTTCTAATAGTTTTGAATTAAGCCTGACATCTGAAGCTCACCAGGACGCTGTATCACAGGAATTTGAAGAATACTGGCTTCCACATAAAAACGAAACATGTGGAACATACGTCATTAACAGTACAATAACCAGGCAAAAAGGCAGTAGGATTTGTGGTTGTCAGGGAGCTGAAGAGCCAAGCTCCTTGATTTTGAGGAGCTGAATCTCTAGAAAGAGAGTAAGTAAGACAGACAGTGCTATCAGGCCGCAGAGGATGTAGGCTGTTACAAGACCAGAGACTGGCAGCAGAATGGTATATTTGAGCATGGAGACGTCGTCCTCATAAAGCAGCACACAGATCTACAAACAACACAAGTCAGGACAATGGCTGGTATTTGCAAAAACCTTCAAGAACCACAGTAATTTCTATCACTTTCCAAGAGCTTCCCCAGCATGGACAAAGAGGACAATAGCACCACGTCCTTAGATGACTCTTCCTGGGACCGGTGAGAAGTGCTGCAGAGGATTAAAGCACTATCATCTTGAAAGCAAGTGAAGTTCCCGTGCCTTGAACGTGGATGTCAGTGCACAATGAAGCGTTGCCAGGAGTGTGCCTATTAGCATGGAAAGCAAAACCATAGGCAATTGACCATAAATAGGTGAAGCTCAGGACCTACTGTGGCAAGCTAATTCCTTTTAGAGTTGTGACTAAACCCATGGGCAGTTAGCAAATGGGAAGAAGCACAATTTATAAACACACCAAGGGAAAAAAATTATCCACGAATAAAAACATGCCACTCCCTTCATCTCATTAAAGAGGTAACTCACCGAAGAAGCAGAAGATCAAAACAATAGAATAAGAGTTTGAGGATATCCTCCAAGGGAAAGGGAACCTGTTAAGGCTTGTTGCATATACCTAAAGCACAGGCCAGTCAAGTGAAAACTCCCATAGCACGGGAACTGTTGGTCAGCTGACGCAATCTGGCATAAATTTCTTTATCTCGGAGAAATTAGGTATTTATTTCAGAGACAGCCTTACTAGACAGCCATAAAAGCAATCATACCCATTCTTGCTAGATCTGTTTGTCTGGCATAGCTAATGGCTAACAAAGTTAAGTGGATCTGAGTTTAAGCAGTCTGTGGTGAAGCACTGTATGAGGTATTTTATCGCTAGTCCCAATTTATACTCAGTGCAACAGGGTGGTGGAAAGCAATACCGAAATAAGAAAACACCCACTGGAAAAGAGAAAGGAGGGTAACCGTCCTGGCTTTGGCATTGTTAAATTACAAGATTATAGAGAAGATGAGTGGCCTGTCAGCTACAATGATTTCCTTCAGCAAAAATCTGAAAAAGCAAGAATGTCTGCAGTGTTAGAAACTGATGACACCAGAACTTTGCACATCTACAAAGAAACAGACAAGGTAAAACCTTTAAGAACTGAAAAAAAAACCCAACAGTTGCAAGCAGTTGTGAGATCTGAAATGGCAGCCCTGAATTCATGAGGTTGTCATAGCACATGGACATTTGATCTCTAGAAACACAGGCAACTCCTTCCATGAGTTAGATATGAGATATGAGACAGAGATATGAGTTAGAAACAGAGATATGAAGATCACAAGGTGAGTTATTTTGCTTAGGAAGGTCTCAAACAGGGGATGATTGGAGCCGCCTGAGGCAGCTGCATCCTAGATTACGGGACAGGAAGAATGAACAAACCGGAGGTGCTCATCAGTAACTCGTGACGGTGTTTTTGCACCCATGGGGATTTTGGGAAGGTCCATACAACTCTACAAGGTACTTCAGAAACTGACCAAATATTAGTTACTATGCTGCATATGTGAATCTGGCATTCTATACTATGGTTTTGCTGGCACAGATGCTTATGGAGAATTGTACACTTAAGAGGCTTTCTGAAAACAAGTGGCAGCAGCAACTGCCTTGATCACAGGCCCACGTTGTGCATTGATGGACGGGAGAAGACCAGGCCCCAGTGAAACGCACCTCCTTTAAACATGATTCCTCTAAATGATTTCTGAACAACAGGCACAGCTTGTTCAGGAATACTGTTTACTGCCGTTTAGTGAGAAAGTACTGCATCAGCTGGCATTCAGGATAAGCATCTCTTGAAGTCAAATTCATTTTGCAATTACTGGGATACTGATTGTGCTTTCATCACAATACTAATTTGCCAAAAGATCACATATCAGCCCAGTATAACTTGCGAAAAACAAACCAGAATGTACTTGAAATGCAAGGCTTCTGCAATTCAGTGGCTTATCTTTCTGTGAAAAAATGTCACCAAGACAGTGTTTTCTAGTCTAAATGTCAAATTAAACCAGGAGCTTTTTAAATAGTAGAAGAAGATTTCATTTCCCTAAAATGCAGGTTTTTTTCCCCCTGTGAAAATACATTAAAACAGTCTATTGACATTACTTTTTCTGCAAAGCAGTACTATTGGGACATTCCAACTCACGCAAGACTTTACATTTTGTAATGGTCTACCTGCCGTCTTCTGCTAGGATTGCAGTCTCTTATGTTACCAGAATACCACCAAATCAACAGTGCAGATCGAAGAGAAGCACCCATGAATGTTCCAGGAACCTCAAGGCAGCTAGTTACAAGCATGAATAATTGTAAAGTTAATTAGGCCTGAGAGGTACTAATGTCTCTAATGACCATTTCTGTATCTAATGACTTAATACCTTTGGGGCAGAGAGAGAAAGCATTGCAACTGTATTGAAAATAACTGAAACATCTTTTATTTTATCACAGCACAGCTTCTAGCTTCCAAATAAACCCACTCTTCCCCAAAATCCTATAAACCTCAAAATGGCAACAGCAAAAAATAAAGTGAAACAAAAGGGATCTCCTTAAAATAAAACATAAAATTAAATTTCCTTCTGGACTCCCCGTAGGGTTCTCCCATCCCAACAAGGGAATAGTGACATCGGTTCAAGGTGTCATCCCCTCTCTGAGTCATTCAGCTGCAAAGAAAGGAAGGGAAAGGGAAAGCATTTAGAACGGGTCTCCAGGGTTTTAGCCCACTGAATTCCTCCTCAGCATACAATCTCTGGAAGAAGCAGAGGAACCCCTTGAGAAGGAAGTGATTCAGAAAAATAAGATGGTCTGTTTGCAGTGACTCACAACACATCAATAGCAGAATTGTCCAGAGACCTATAGAATGTCAGGACTCTTTATACCATTGTGCAACCACAAGTACCAAGAAACATGTGTTTCCTATCACTCAGCCCAGCTTTATGCTAGGCTAACATATATTAGTCTGTGTAAATGCATGTTTGAAAACAGTCCTGGGCTTGAATATATGTAGAAAGTTTCATGCTCAGGCATATTATTATTAATATTATTATTTAGATTGCAAGTGTTTCTATTGGAGATTGTATAGATGAAATTACAATTTGCTCTTTGTTTCCAGCAGACTGCACTACATAAATATGTGTACTTTGAATGGTACATATGTTGAACAATGTATTTGGTGAGCAGGTTTCCTACAGACATGCCATCAGGTCTCTGCAGCTGATCACAGTGGTCTGTAACACTGCAGCATGGTCAGAGGAGTGGTGGCACTCAGGCTGCTTATAAATTATCACAAGACAATGTTTTACCTTTTGAAAAATTTGCCTTCTTGTGACCATTCAGGATAGAATATTCCACCCTGAGTGACTCCCTTAAGATGACTATATGGAGAATTTCAGGTATACCAGGAGGCTAAATACCTTTACACATATACACTCATGTGCACAAGCAAAGGAAGAGTTGTTGGTTTGCCATAGTGAAGAATACTCATGACTGCTTCTTCAGCAAACTGACAACTCCAGCTGTGAAAAAAAGCCGATGAAGTGTAATAGTACTTGAACTTCTTCAGCCTTATGAAAATTTGGCCAAATTTGGTCAAGTTCCAGACTTCTGGTACCTGCAGTTAGCAATTGCTAAGCGCAGCCTTGCCAAAGATCTATCCCAAGCCTATTGCAGCTTTTGTCTGCACTGAGGAGGTTGCTGAAGTGCAGAGGCTCACTGAGATCTTCCCCTGCAACTACAGGTCTCAGGTGCTATAGGCACCGAACTGAAACAAGGGAGTCTGTGGCTGTGGAAACATGAACGAACAAATATAGGGAAGCAAATGACTTTGTGCAAACGGGTATGTCACAATTATTTCTGTTCATTCTTACCCTGCAAAAATGACGGGGTAATTCACAGCAATCTAACCTTCAATAAAAGGCAAATAAACTGCCTTACATTACAGCCTAGTAAGAGTTGTCACACAGACACCTGTTTATGGTTAAACTCGTTAAAAGGTGATGGTATGTACTACGGCATGGTGATGTTTTTGCATATCTGTCCCTTTCTGTGTGCGTAACATGCTCCTTGTGCTGAACCAGTGCCAGGGCTACAGCCCTACATGTGAAGGCCATGGCAGAAAACCCAAGAACCAGTCCTCCGAAGAAAGACTGCATTTGGACAGGGAGCAGTGGAAACTCAGGTGATGACACTGGGACTGAAAACTGCTATGGAAGAGAGAAACTGGAAGTAAAGGTCTGGTTGGGTAAGAATAAGGATGGGAGGAAGGACAGAATATATGGGAACCAGTGGGACAAAAGCTCTGTGTGGAGAGACCAGATGTGATTTGATGTGCAGCAATGAGGAAGGCAAGGAGTGGCTGGGCAAGGAGCTGTGGACCAAGGAAGAGTAGTGTGTGAGAAAGTATCTTATGGAAGGCAGATATTGCACAGGGATCAAGGAGCAGAGAAATGGGATGGGCTGGAGAAAGAGTGTGAAATAAAGGGGTACACTGTGAATGCACCAGGTATCAGGGGAGGGAGTCTGAGAAAGGAAATATGCAGGAAGGCAGAGTATTGGCAGGGAGGAGAGAGAGCACGGACAGAAATCCACGGATAAAGGCACTGAATGGGTCAGCCAAAGCCGGTGGCACTGGTAGCAAACACTGGGACTGTGTGGGCAAGGTGTTCAGGACAGGGAAGAATAGGATATTAAAACCAACTACATAAGGAGAATGGGACTTGCCTAAGGAGCCAAGCTAGGACAGAACTAGCATGAAGATACAGATAAATTGGAGGGAATAGGGAAGGAAAACCTGTCTCCACTGTGACCTTTTCCCTTCAGAACCCAGAGTGGATTTTACACATCCTGAGTGTTACCAGTTCTCTCCAAATAGAAAATATTGGCAAAGACATCCGTACAGACACAGGAGATGAATGTGAACGTATGCCCTCTCTTCATGAAATGCAGGTCAAAGTGCCAACCTTGATGAGTCATACGAGTGCCAATATATGGTTGCCAGAGGGAATATCTTTTTTTTCCCCAGTTTGCTTTGTGGTAAGCCTCGGAATCATTATGCCCATATATCATGTGAAAAGAACCTTATTAAGGTCGAAAAGTTAAGCACTCAAACTTTAGGAAATGCAACCTTCACTTTCCTTCCTTGTACATAAACATTATGAATCAGTCTTTAATTACACTGTGAGTTATTTTTTCCACAGGTCCCCTTCAGAAGGGTCCCCCAGGTGGACCTGCTCTGAGGCTAAATCTGGACTAAAGGAGGAGGTTATTTGCAGGACCCCTGCTTCATTTTTTCCAAAAGATGGAAAATGCATAAATTATGAGTCAGAGAGTAGCAGAAAAAGAAGGGGCACTTTGACGATCAAGGCAGCTGAAAGACATCTTAGTGAATAGGATTCTGTCCCTAACTGTGCCAAAAAGTCCTTGTGAAATTCTGAGAAAATCTTTTAAATCACACCTCTCTGCAGGAATTAATGATGCATCCCTCAGTTTTTGGCCTCCTTAGTTTGAAACGCTGAAAATCTACTTGAAAATTTTTCAATCCTGCTGCAATTTACTCCTGAAAATGACATATTGGACTGGTGTTTACATATAAAAAAAGAAGAAAAGCTCAAAAATTGGCATGGAAAAGAGCAACTGAAATTATCCGAAGGCTGAAAAACATGTCTATCAGTGTGCTGCTTACCAAACTTTTTGACATGTGACTTGAATACAGGTTACCAATACCCTCCTGAGGGGTATACAGCAGCTGTAAAAAGAATCTTTAATACAGTCGAGAAAAGTAAAGTAAGCACTTATGTCTGTGAGCTGAAGCTATGCAGATTCAGATGAGAAATGTAGCATAAAGCGTTAGCAGTGAGAGTAATTAATCACCCCTCAAAAATCAACACAAGAAAATCACCAGTTCTTTATCTCTTGAGGTCTTCAAATCGAGACTACCTGCCTTCCTGGACTACCTGCTTTATACGTTGGATAATCCTCAATTATTGGACTAAGTACAGGGACAACTGAGTGAAATGTATATATAGGTATGTAAAATAAAGTCAGTCACTCTGTGACTTAACAGCCCTTATCTTTACTAATCCAAGTGCCAGGCAGTCACTTCCACTGAAGTCAGTGGAAATTTCTCTATGATCATATAAAATGGTAAATAGTTCTACATAGAAATAAGGTCTAAGGTAGCTCCCTTCAGACACTCAATAATAGTACATAGTTCTGAACATAATCTCTTACTAGCTCAATTTTACACCTATAAAATGGGGCTGATAATCTCCCATTAGCTGGAAGAGTTGTTTTGAATGTGCACTGATTACCATTTGAGAAACTTCAGTGCTGAGAACCACTGAAATATCCATGGGTAAAAGAATAATTTTCAACTCAGGACAGCATTTGAGCAATGTGAGAATAGTGGACTAAAAGATATGAGGAGGTAACGGCTCAGTCAGAACTGGGTATTAAATGAGGCAGAAAACTTGTAAAAAAACCCCAACCCAGTAATCAAGGACTGGCACATAGATGCATAAGCATAAGGGAAGCAAATAAAGTTGCACAATCAACCCCGATTCTGGCATTTTCAAAGAAATCCAGAATTTTCAGCCTGATTGCACTCCTCAGTTTATTAGCTGATACATCCTCCATAGGACTCACAAAAGAAAATGTAATATAGTAAAATATGTAATTGCAGCGTGACATAAATTCAGGTGTATCTCCTGTGAGAATACACTAGGGAGAAACCTGTCTCAGTTACACAAACCAGTAACTTATTCTCAAGCATTTGCAAGTCTAATATGAGTCACAAAGACTGGAAAATGGTGGAGAGTGAAGCTGATGGGATCTCTATTCAGAGAGGAAAAATCATCCCAGTGAGAGATGGGAGGGAGGTATAACTAGAAGAACAGATCATACTGATGGAGACATGTCAGTTATCACGTGAGTAAGGAGCCAGCACCTGGAAGGAAATACATAAACACAAAAGGATCCCAGACTACACAAAGCCTCTGACTTTTGTCAGAGCCCTGAGCTCATTAGTGGTCCTAATGATCACAACAAGTCTCACCTGGGACCCACACCCATGAGCCCAGGAGCTGTATTTAAGCTCAGCCCTAGGCATTCACTCCTTGTTTGAGCTATACTGGAAGAAGGCTGGTCTCTTATACAGCTATAGCTATGCCCCTGCCTGGATATGGAGTGTATTGAGGTGGACCTCAACCTATGGATTGGCTTCCTGGATTGATTTTTGTCACTGAAGTTGCCTGATGATCACTGGACTTGATCCTATTGCTGATCTACTGGTTGATTTGCTGGCTTGGTCTCGGACCTGTCTCATCGTTGTCACACTGCATTTTGACCTGAGTTTTTGGTTGGACCTGGCCATCACCTCTAGGTTTGTCCTGCTCACCTCTCTCTGGTGCTGTGTGACTGAGACCTAGCTGTCTAGGCTCTCGGTTCACCTCCCTTTAAGGAGCAGCCCTGCTCTTGCTTCTCCCTGACAGATTTATCCTGGCCTTTGGATGCCAGGTGCTCCAGAGGGAGAGGCTGCCTTGCCAGCTGGAGCCAGAAAGCAATGCAGCAAGTCTGAGAGGGAGGGAGACCTCTCCAGCCAAAAATAACTAATTTAATTTTTTAGCCATAACAGAAGTTTGGTGACTGGTAGCTGTGTGACTAAGTGTGTGCACCCAGAGCTCTAATCAGGCTGTAAGATGATGTCAGCTCAAGGAGCATGCCAGCAGCCTCTCAGTCATCCCTTTCCTCTTGCTTGCCAAGAGCTGTTGATGCTTCCCAAAACATGTGGTAAAAAGAAGCCTCATGTATGTTTACATTCAAGGCAGGATGAGGGCCTGCCCCTGACCAGACTGCCACAGTCTACTTGGAACCTCAGCCAAAACAATGCTGCTTTGACAGAGGCTAGTTTCTGATGGCTGATTGTTAGCTGGGTGAAGCTCTTCCCCATCTTGGTCCTCTACTGTATCTGTTTATCTCCTATGACATTCTGGTATCTGAGGAATCAATAGGGGAACAAAACTGGCCAGCCTACGAACGGAGGAGTAAGGTCTCATGTTTGAAGCCAGCCCTGATGAGTGGTTTCTGAAAGCTGGTAGAAGCACAGAAGCTGTGTATTAGCTTTGTGCAAAGCTGTGTGTGTCTGCTTACCAAGTAGGTGTCACGTAATGGAATGGCTATCATTATCTTCCATGATGGAGATTAACAGGAAGGAATTTACTTCATTTTATATACACTGTGAGTAATAGCAAGGGCCAGCTTTCAACTACTGAAGCAGGCTTTCGTTTGTGAGCTGAACAGCTGAACTTTGAAGGGGATAAGGACCCATCCTCTGAGGAGAGGAGGGTGTAGTGGGGGCATTGACCCCTCTCACCAGCTGGGGAAGTGACTGAAAGGAACTAATTGGTAGGCTTGAGCCTGTTCAGCTGGTACAGTAGGTTTTAACATGACGGCAGTTAAGTTAAAAAAAAAAAAAA